>JAZGTI010013538.1:0-14776 GCA_036877585.1 Botia kubotai
TCTGTATCCTCATGTGCTGTTATGTGTTTTGAGTGTGTGTACATGAGAGTGAGACTGTAGTTTGTCTTCTGCTGGTGGTTCTTGTGAAATCGTGTTTGGCAGGGTCAGGAGACATTGAGTAACACTAGCAAACTATTCTCTCTCGCTGAAGGCTTGTTAAGCTGTTACAGGTTTTGCAGTGTTTGTACAGACAGGCTTCAGTGATTGTGTTCAAAACCTGTTTACAGTCCAGTCATAACTCTGAATCATGCAGTGTACAGCAGTCATACAGCAGGCTGCTGAACTGAGACTATTAGTGACAGTGTTTCTGTGTAGCATTTTTCTCATTTTTTTGATTGCAAATAATATTATCATAACAATTTAGTGGTAAAAAAATAATAAAAAAAGCACAGTGTCTCTCTTTTGTTTTTAGTGACAGCATGAACTTCACAGGTTTATACAAAACTTGTTTATCTATATTATTCCAGGATGATTTATTTGAGTGTTTCCAAAAGCATCTTGTGTATTTTAATAGAAGCAATGAACTCTGACCTTTTTTAAAGTAGTTACCATGAACACCACGTCACTGATCCGCTCATCTTTAGTGACCTAGTAACAGAATCCTGATCATTTCTTGATGTTCTGTTTCTCTGTTCTGAAACCTTTTGGCCCTCACTGTATGGGAGTGTGATTCTGACTCTCTCTCCCCATCTCCCTCCCTCTCTCTCTCTCCCTCTATCACACGCACTGTAGGTATGGAGTCCGTATCAGCAGCCTGATAGTGTTGGTGATCTGGATGGTCTGGTGGAGGATAAGTCTCGCTCTCTCTACACCCATGAGGAATACATAAACCTGGTCCTGAACAGTGGAAGTGGCTTATCACATGATTACATCAGCCAATCAGTGCAGGAGGACCCCCGGATGATGGCTTTCTTTGACTCGCTCGTTCGACGTGAGATTGAGGGCTGGAGCTCGGATTCGGACAGCGATTTGAGCGAGGGCGCCATTCTGCAGCTGCACGCGAGAGTGCGTCGTTCCGTGCGACCCACACCGCGTTCTCCCGCTAACGTAACTACCGCTCATCAGAGTGACTCTGACCACTCCTCTTCATCTTCATTGGCTGGGCCGGATGTTTCTGGGAGCGAGCGAACCGATCAGGACAGGGGCGAGTCACAGAGGAACCAGGCGGGGTCCCGTGGATCTGCATTTCTTCTGGACCTTGCGAATGAAGACTCTGATTCCAGTGGGTTCTGGTTAGACCCAATGCCGCGTCCCAGATCGCCAAGTCCACATGATAATTCAAGCCTCTCTAGCCACGCCTCCTCAGGAATCGTGGCTTCTAGTTCCAGCTCCTCCCCCAGTTCCTCCTCTAGCTCCTCCTCCAGCAGTGATGGAATCGATGAGGAGTTGCGGAGAAGCAGGATGCGACAACGAAATGCCGCCAGGTGGAGGCGTCGAATGGGCCTTTCAGGCAGAGATTCTGCCAACAGTCTTCATGCTCCAGCAGATTCCTGCAGCTACCCCAGCATATCCATCCATGATCCGCCATCGCCCTCTTCGTCCTCGGGTGACGAAAGCCGACCGTTCAGGAATCGTGGCAAAGACAAGCCAAGCAGACACATGTCAAGTCCCACACGCTCATCTGACAGACGGGTGCAATCACAGTCTGGATTTAGACGTCGCATCACTTCCTCTCTCTTGCACGGTGACGCTCATGTCAAGAGAGCAAAATCACGAGCAGGCTGGTGTGTGGAGTCTGGGGAGGAACCAGAGAGAGGGAGAACAGGCGGGGAAGATTTACGTGCAACACACAGTGCAGGGGAGGGTATAAATGCAACCCTCTGCAATAATGCAGGCTCTAGTGTTAATGGACACACGTATGTGGAGAGCGGGAGCCACGCAGACTCAAATCACCCAGAATGCTCTGGGGCAGACTCCGATCTCATTAGGAACTCAGGAGACTCCAGGACCCAGGGGGACCCCTCTGGCAGGGAGTCAGCCAGTGTTGCTTGGAAACGAACTTGTTCAGACTCTGGAGGCGAGGAGGGTTCACCATCTGAGAAAAAGGCTAAAACGTGTTGATGTCACAGCACAAATGAACTGGCTCAGAATAAAATGTACCTTGAGTTGTTAATCTTTGGACTGTTTCAGCATTCTTTGTTTTTTTTGGTTTTTAAACCAACTCCCCTAACCCTGTTTTTCTCATGTCATGCAATTTGGGGTCGTACCACAGGGATGACACTAAAAACATAAACGTTATATTAATATGCTATAGAAAAATAATACATGCGTTGTTTTTGTTCCAGAATATTTCAGTTTCATAGGACCTATAACCGTTATGTTTGGGGTTCTGGTTTGTTTTTGGTTTGCGTGATGGAAAATGTTTTTCAAGGGGGCAAGAAACAGTGTTTCCATGGTAACCCCATTGAACAGTAGATGTTTGAGTTGTGCATTAAAGTTCTGTTCCAGTGTGTCCATAGAAACAGTCTTGCTGTGTTTTTTTTCATCTTACAACAGTACGACTCTCATCAAACAGGAAGTAGCTCATTAGAATTTCTGGATGAGTGTTCTACAATCTAACAGTGAGATATTCTGATGTGGGAGTCATCACCATGGTGATGCATCAGTGTCTGATCTCCGTCTGTCAGATGGAGAAGCTTCAGTTGTCCTGACCTGTGTAGCGACCCAGAGAATCAGAATTGATTTTGAAATGAAGCAACTGAAAACATTGTTTGAAGTTTTTGCTTCTGACGTTGGACAGATAAAATTATCTAAATTTAGTGAATTTATGAAATCTAGTAGTATTAATGAGTCTGTGGATGAGGATCAGGTCTTAGGAGATGAACTGTCATTTTTCCACAGCACACACACACAGGCGGAGACTCCTGCCTGGTGAGCAGCTTTTGACAGATTAAAGCCAGATTTTTTTCTTGACGGCTCCAGAGATCCTTTATTTATAAGTCTTTCTCCGTGCCATGGCCATAATGTCTCACACAGAGAGATAATGACAAACGTGTGTGAAAATAAAGATGTGTTTTAAACTGTGTGTGTGTGTGTGTGTGTGGGAGAGTGACAGAGAGATTGTGTGATGGATGTTGGAGCTGTGTGTGTATTTTAGCAGTTCAAAGCAGCCATAAATGGACTCGTCTCTGCTGTCTGCTGTCATTGCTGAGTACAATTACTGAGACATCCCAGCTAACAACTTAAGGTTGTAAGAATGTTTCTTTAACATTTCTATTAAGTAACAAAAACATTAAAAATGTTATTTTGACATTTTTACGAACGTACAAAACATCCAGTTTTTTAGACATTTAATAACCACTATTGCTTGGTTTTAGGAATGTTATTCAAATATTTTACATTTTTTCATGTTTTATATATATAAAAACATTCGACTAACGTTACTGCAAGAATGTTTTTGATAATTCTGAGAGAACTTTAGCCACCATTCTGAGAACTGTTAGTTGGATTCCTGACCCTAATTCAGCTCAGCGGTTCTCAGGGTTGTCACCTTATTTAATCCTGTAGAGTAACAGCTTCCTGTCACTCACCCTTGAATTTAGAGAATTGAGAATTGTCCCTGCATGAACCCGAAATGATCTCAAGTCTAAAATATACAAAAGCCGCTTTTACTCATCGGCGTAATGTTTCATACACATCACACTTTCATCATGTGACGTTTGATATATTTCAGCATGTGCTGTAATGGGTTTAATATCTCTGCGGGCACATGTAGTGACCTGTTGCTGTCATAAATCTGTATTCAGTGATATGCATTCAGTGGGTTTTGATGGAGAAAAATAATTTATAAAAATAACTCTGAAAACTCTGAACATGAATAAAACTGTTCTCTCTCACACTGATCTCTAAAACCTGTACAAATGTTACAATTTGACTAAACTGTATAAAATACTGCACAATTGTGAAATGCTGCATGTCATTTTCAGCTATGCAAAAATAAGATTCGACTTTCTGGACGTGACCATGACAAACAGAAAACACTGATCATAAGTAATCATAACTATCTGATCATATAGGAAATATGGAATTTAAAAAATTACAATGAATATAAAAACAGAATCATATAGATTAAATTCATGAGTCGTTCTGAAGTCACTGAGGTGAAAACTCTTCTGTAAGGGTGGTCTGATCTGACGGAAGGATGATGATGTATCTACTCCGCTCACACTGGCTGATTCTGTTGCTCAATTGAGGATGTTTTCCTGTAACATAATGAATCTTCTCAGTCTGTGTGAATCAGCTGTAACACACCCTGTTATCAACAGGAAATGAGAGTGAACGTTGTGTCCCGTCACGCCTCCTGAAGTTTATTCTTTTAAATCAAACAGGCTAGTCAAAAAAAAGAGCAAATATTTCACTGCGTTTATCAGGAACATTCTGTCAACAGATACTGCTGAATGTCACTCATGCGGGGTTGTAGTGGCAGCTTTTGACAGATTAAATTTTTTTTTTAACTGCTCCAGAGTTCCTTTATTTATAAGAGTCTTTCTCCGTGCCATGGCCATAATGTCTCACACAGAGATAATGACAAAACGCACACACAGAGATATTGACAAACGTGTGTGAAAATAAAGATGTGTTTTAAACTGTGTGTGTGTATGTGTGGCAGAGTGTGACAGAGAGTTTGTGTGATGCCTGTTGGAGCTGTGCGTGTATTTTACCTTCTGTTGTAAAGCTGTGCATGTAAATTAGACACTGTGTTGTTATATATTTACCTGTGTGTGTGTGTGTGTGTGTGTGTACGGTTAAAGGTTAATTTTGTGATTAAGTTTTAAGAGTCGCCCTCTGGTTGTGAAAGTAGTAGAAAGTGAGTTTAAATAACCTGATGCTCCTCACACAGAGAAGTTATGAAAAACAAAGAGCTAATAACAGTTTTTGTTGTTTAATGGATGTCAGTGATTATATAGACGCTTACATATGAATCATTTGAACAGATTCTGGGTAGATATTGTATGTTTATTGAGAGATATATTTATTTACTGGGTAGATATTGAGTTTAAAACATTTGAATGCTAAAGATTAAATAAATCTAAGTATGAACGTATCCCTCATTACTAATTAACTGATTCATTTTGGAATGGATGTGCTACTGTCCAGTGTCCTTTGGGAGACATTTATAGGATAAGAGCAGGAATCTGGCAGTCACAAAGCACATGCCAGGAGAATCAACACACTCCATGACTGCCTAAAAGTTTACATTTCTTTCAATCAAACCTAATGTTGAATTCACAAAATGTGGATGTTTGAGTATTATAAAATAAAAACAACTCAGCAGAACAAGACAGAAACGTCCTAAATATTGTTTTCCTCCATCATCTGCTCCTTTAAGCTGTTTCAAGAGCCTGTTTTCTGTTTACATAATCTTTGGCCAAAGGTTCAAAGGTCTAGATTCTGCAAACTGGATCAGTAGCGAGACTGGTGCTGTTTCTGAGCAGGTTTAAGATCTAGTCCAGACTTGTACAGTAAGTGTGATTATCGCGTCCGGTCAGCGTTTCCTGGTACGTCTAACAGACAGGGCTGTTTTTTTGCATTGCCTGTCTCATATTCAAGGCTTACGAGCAATTGCAACACAAACGACAGAAAAGCTTTGCTTGTAAATGAAACAGGCGATACTAGCGAACACATAAAAGATCTGTGATAAGTTGAACAAAACTTTTCTGTATGTTGAAGAAAGCGTCCGTGATGAAAACAGGCTTTCTCTCACTGTCTGTGCACTTAACACGTGACGTCACTTTCCCAAACATTCGCCTCTTGGAAGTTTGTCCATATAAGGAAGAGCGCTACAGACTCCAGACTAGTGCGCAGTGCGCATAGTGCCCGTGCGCGCGCGTGTACTTCTGACCTACTCATACTTTTCACTTACGGACAAACCTCACCAAAAGTTAACCAAAACCACCCTTATATGTCCTCAAAAAACCCCACACAGTAATAAATCAATACATTTAAGAAAGAAACGAAGAGAATACAGAATAAAAATATATTTATTATACATACAAATATACTATATATATATATGCATATATATATATGTGTGTCTGTGTGTGTGTGTACAAACATATACAAACATTACACAATTATACAAACATGTAATATACATGTATATGTATGTCAAATATGTTTACTTATTATTATTAAATATTATTAAATTATTCTATATAAAACAATAGGCGTCAAGGCGCCTTTTAGAATTTGTGTGTGTGTGTGAGAGAGAGAGAGGGTCGGGGCAGCCCTGTCGTGGTTGTGTCCACCTGAAGGGGGCTTTACCCTACATGGCAGAGGCATTCGGTTCCAAAAACCCAAAACGACACGCTGGGCGTCATCACACGCCAACGACCTTCTTCAGAGAGAAGAATGAAGGAAGGAGCTGGACGCTGCACAGATGCCATAAGCACCTTATACACCAGTGTGCAGTTTGATAGCTCTGATACACATTGTAAGATTACGTTTAGCATAACAGGATCGAAGTCGATTGTTTAATTGCAATATGTACTAGTACAGTTTAATTTTTGCCGCACTACGGTGATGGTCAGTCACACTATTTTATCTTGCCTGGTTCAGTCATTATGGATCATCAAATACTCTTGGTCGTCAAACAAGCCTTTATTAGGCGAACGTGTTTTCTGTGTGCGTCAGCGCGCACAATGGCCTTTTAAACATGCCTTCAATAAACAAAACTAATCATTTCAGTCGCTTCCAGAAATAGGCTAACCTTCAAGAGGAGCCATGAGATGAAATCATCACCTCATCACACTAAACTTCACAGCACCACAGCAGGATGTGGTCAATATGAGGATATCTCCTGCCAAGTCAAAGCAGACGTTTTAATAGAAAATGTCCGACCACACAGATGGCCTTGATCTGTGAATCTCTGACCCATTGGGCTTACACTTTCAATCTTTATTTATTACCCCCAATTCCTGTCTATTCCCACGGCACGAAAGTTTCATAGGCGTATTAATAATGAGACAATTTGAATGTATTACTTTTCCATTGATGTGGTGATGTGGGGACTTCGCACCAACCCTAAACCATACCTGAGACACGGTGATATTAAACAAGCGCAAGGGCGTGGTCACCTGAAGGAAACCATTAATTAATTTATAACGGCTAGAATTAATGCCACCTGCATCATTTTTGCACATCATTAGACAGATAAACAGACCACAATAAAACACATTGCGATTAATTTTAGTATCAAAACCCTTCTTATAAGCTTCCAACCTACGTCTATTTTGACAACCCACACCAAATCTAATTATTGACAGTAAGAGTAGCCAATCCCCATCGAGCCTTTGCTAGTGGGTGGGCTATACGGGTTTGCGTACTAGCCAATCAGAGGTCTCACATCGTCCTTTTTTTCCGTTACCGTGAAGTTTTGCTGCCGATGCTCGCGCAGGAGCTTCTGCCTACTCGGTGCTCTGGATAGCGGCCGTGAAAAACCGGACAGGACGTCAAAGACAAGGACTTTTGGGCGAGTGAACGGGGCAGGGAAAACCAGGCACCGGAAGGCAGCGAGCTTACCGGGTCGTTAGTTTCGTGCACATCGTCTTAAGTACGCACGGGAGTGATTACTGCGCCGCGGCAGCGCTCTGTAGGGGAGAGAGAGAGACCGGAGGAACGGCAGATCAAGCATGGATTACCACCAACAACATCATCAGCAACAACAACAGCAACATTCCCATCATCACTATGACGGAGGAGAGAACGACTACATGCAGCAGGAAGATGACTGGGACCGGGATATGCTGCTCGACCCCGCCTGGGAGAAACAGCAGCGAAAGGTACCGTACAACCTCTCCGCGCTTCTGGTGTAACGGAGGCGTAAAGGATCATTTTGCAAACCAACGAGAACACACGTGGCAAAATGTGCATACCACGGGAATTTAACCGTCAATGAGACGCGTGTCTGGTAAAAGTATGCTTTGCGCAGCGACACGCATGTGTGCATTTGTGTGCTTTCTGGCTTATTTTAGTCGCTCGTCGGTGTGCATTGTGGACTCAAGTCGTGTGTTTAGAAGTAGTACGTCAGACGGGTTACACAGTTAGTTGCGCGGCACTCTCGTTGTAAAGCGTAAGGATTCATTGTAAGTAACGTGAGAAACGTGAATTCCATCTGTTGCGGAATTACGCGTGTTCTGTTCTCCTCTCCGTCTGTCCATTCATTTGAGCGTTATGACGGGCCCGCCCCCAGTCAAACGAACCGGACCCCGCACACCGGACACCGCGCGCAACAGATGTCCGTGACAGCAGCCTCGCGCTGTGGATGCGGCTCGTATGATCCGCTGAGCGCGCGGAGAGCCAGCGCGCGGACGCCGTCTGTCGCTTTACCGTGTGGCCCACGGCGGTTCCGTTAACGCATTCCGGTAAACCGTTTGCTAGGGAGGGGGAGGGAGGGGATGGGGGTGTATAAAAATCTCCCTGATGCCGGATGTGAATTTTTGCCTGCGCGTCTAAAAAGTATTTGAAGTATGAGTGAAACTTTTGTCGCTCCCACAGTCTTTTCCTCCTCTTTGGAAAACAGGGGGAGGAAAACAGAGAACTGGAATCCGCTGCGGTTTGGGCTGGGCTTGTCAGGGAGCGAGTCTGCCCAAAAATGGTAATAACAGACCCCGTACACTGCTGCTGCTGGAAAACTTTCCTCCGATCCTTTTTTTCCCTTCCTCGATAGCTTGTAGACTCCTGAATGATGTCATGAGCTACCGGCGGGGAAGACTCATGCTCAGGTATGCACGGGCGAGTCCTGCAGTTCAGCCTCCCACTGCTACAAACCCATGACAAAATCATGTGGCAAACGTTTAACATCACACTAAACCTGTTCATACCTACTTAACTGAAGAGAGAGAGAGAGAGAGAGAGATTAAAATCTTTCAGATGTAATGCATTAGTAATTCACTATGTTATATTTGTCATTTTATTGTTTATGTTGTGTGTGTGTGTGTCTGTGTGTCTGTGTGTGTGTGTGGTGGGTCCAAGAGAAATGATATACACATTAACACAACTACAGAAAAGGCCCAAGGTGTTATTTCTGTCTTGTGATATAAGGACTGACACACACACACACACACACACATATATCAGCTCCATGCTACTTTAAACACTGGCAATGTGCTGCCTATTAAACACCCTCTGTGACTTAAATGATGCGTGAGGGTGTGTGTGTTTGTGTGTGTGTGTGTCAGATAAATTGGTTATTGTTCTGGATTGTGACGGGACTGAAAGGTCAGTATAGTGAAGCAGAAGAAATGCAAACACACACACACATCACATGTCGGTCACCCTGAACTCCATCTCACAAAAATGTCATAGTTAAAACATATGTCCTGGTTCTGAACTGACTTGACGCTCAGAAGGTGAGTGTGTGTGTCAGGCAACTGGCTGCAGTTTGTGTTTTTGCCGTGAAAGTATTTCAGCAAGTTCAAACTGGACTAGTGGAATCAGTAAAACACATTTTTCACATATTACCATCTGTGTAGGTCTGAGAGTTTGTGAGCATCATGAGGAAAGCCCCTCTGGCTAGACAGGTGTGATGTGATGCAGATTGAACCAGAAGCGAGACCACTGAGTTTCTTTAACAGTCTTCTGCTGTCCTCATATGAGGTCACATGCCCCGCCCTGCAAACCTTCCTCAGCCAATCAGAGTAGAATGGTGGTCACCTTGTGTTACATTTGTGCATGTTTGAATTTTGCACACATGAGTTTGAACTCATTTGTACTTAAAAGTACCAGATAGAATGACAAAAAATAAGACTCAGCTGTCTTCCATTGTTCACCAGACTGTCCTGACCCAAATGTATGTCATTTGTTGGTCATTCAGATAAACACATTTCAGTTTTGTTTGGAACCAGTGGCAGAAATGATACATTTTTAATTGAAACCTCTACTTTGTGAAAATATTAGCCTGTGGGCAAATTGTGGCCATTTTCTCCACAAGTCTGCCACAGGGGTTTGCCCGAACACTGTATTTTGGTAGCGGTTCAGAATCTGATGTCATCTTTTAATCAATATTATTATTTTTACAGTTTTTGATTCATTTTGTTCAGTTTGTAATTTGATGTATGTTGAATTTTTAGGTAGTGCTCCTGACTAATGCATGCTTTCTTCCGAACCCTTAACCAATAAGTATTAAACTTTAAGGCATCCTCACCCTGCACTGATTGTTTTATGGGCATCTCCATGGCAACCACATGGAACCCTAGAATACCCTAACAACCGTATAGCAATGCCCTGGCAACCACCCACAACAGCATTATGGCAGTGAGTTTTACAAGCAAGCACCACTTATATTTTCAGCTGAAAAAGTTCTTGACTGCTTTGATAAGAAAGGGGTCGGTCTTCAAAACCAGAAAAGAGTTCAGCTCTGTTCTGCTGACTCTCAGAACTGTTCTGCACAACTGGCTTCTAAATTCTTGTGGTATTCAAATAAATCTCGGGTCTTACCAGATTTTACTCGCTTGAAATGTTTTGTCAAACTCTGTCTGACAGTCTGCTCTCTACACTGCTTTAATACCAAACACAACATGTGCTGTGTGTTTGGGCAGTAAAGGGTCAATGTAAACTCTTCTGAAAGTCTTGGGGCTGTTTGCAGTCTAAAGAACTGAACTATGTTCCGCTTGTCCAAAATCAGTTATCTGTCTCTCTGTCTCTCTCTCTCTCTCTTGCTTGTTCTTTTTCTCTCTACCTCAATTAGGGAGAGTAAGTTGAGTGTCCCTGGAGATCCAGCAGTCCCGTTTTTTTAGCTGGTCTGGGGTCAGTTATCTGTCGCAGATCTCACAGTTGAGGCTAGTTTACAACTCTCAGCGGACACACTGACATGCACGATGTGTTTCTACATGTTTAACTGGGTCCAGACAGGATCTGCAGACTTTTCCACATTTCCACTCGTTTCGAGGAGGAAATCTGCAGAATTCTTCAAAATGGACTAGGGATAAATAAACAATGCAACAGTCTTCTTGGTGATTGAAGGCATAACCAAACTGGCCAAAAGATCTATTAAGCAAATATGGAAAGTGTGTGAGAGCAGTGCTTCATTTCGGCAGTGTTCTGGGGGCGTTCCATGGCTCTGTGTATAACAGACATAACAGATATGATGGAGGTTTCCTGCCATTTCCTGCCCTTGAGTTTGATGTCAGGATGAGATACTTTATTCCTCACTCTGCTCTTTCAGCCAATAAGAGAACAGCGTGACTACATCTACAATAGTGTAGAAAATTGCCATCTCATGTATTGAGACTTTGTGTGTTTGTTTGCGTGCGTATACTGGAGTTAGACAAAGATGCTGTGGGAAGCAGTTTGTTGATGCGTGTGTGTCTGTGTGTCAATGATCCTGAATTCTTTTGTTCACTGTGTTTTCATCAGAACCTTTTGCAGAATGAAGAGTCAATTCACTTTCTGTTTTCATGCAAATGATTCACGTCGTGCTGCTTGTAATCTAATGATGAGCTTCAAGTGTGGACTTTGTTCTCTGTGTCTGACTGATAGAGTTACTCAGAACCGGCCTTATTCTCTCCTCTAAACCCATAATGCAACATTTCTTACAGCTTTAATGCAATGCAGCACTAGCTTACCAAAGCCAAGAGATTGTAAAGTGTGTGTTTAACTTTAATTAACATGAAAGGGATGCAGTTGGCCGTCTGTCTCAGGTGTTGATCAGCACCAGCTAACAGGGAACATTCTCAGAACGCTGGCTTACATTCTGTAAAAGTTCCCTCAAGTTAATTGCAGTAGCATTAGTTTAACGTTTTACATCATGTGTTAATGAGATACCTGAGTGGGCGGAGCTAATGTGAGAAACAAACAGACCGTACTGATGTCTCTCTCTCTCTCTCTCTCAATGAATATGTGACAATCATACAGTAAGCATTTGGCATTTATTTAAAAAAAAGTGTTTGGCGACATTAACTTACCCATAGTTCATGAGATGAACAACACGTGTGTGTTTACATCATGCATCCACTGAAAATGATCATGGGATAAGATGGACAAAGCTCAGGAACGTGCAGTTAGTTCTGAGATGAGCTTTATTAAAATGAGGTGAGCATCATTATAATGATATACAATATTTAATGCGTTTAAACTGAGTGCCAGTATACTTTCTGAATTGTGCGTGTGGCTCTATAGAAGCAGTGTCTTAAGAAGTCTTAAGAAGCAGGTTGTTTGTATGTGTGTTTTTGGACCTGCTGATTGGTTGTAGGTTTTCTGGTATTTGTAGTTGCTATAGCAACCCCACGGCGAGAGCTGTGCTGCTTTTCACACCAGACCGGGGATGAGAGAACGAGAGAACGAGAGCAGGGAAAAGGAAAGAGTGAGAGATGGAAACAGAGTTAAGTGGAAAACAGAGTGATTGTAATGAAGAACTGTGTCGTGTGGAAATGGAGCAGCATTCCTGCTGAGTGAGATCTGCCGCCTTACATTTAAATGTACATGCATTTGCATGTCTGTGCGCATCTTTTTAGTGCATTTGTGAATGTGTCTTTTTGTGTTTTACACACTCTACACACTCTGACCCTCACAGAAAACCTTCTGCACATATACAATGTAAAATAAACTTCATTTACTTCTGTAGCGTTTTAACAAATGAGGACATCACCTTTTGCTCAGCTTTGCTGAGCTTTTGCTCAGATTTGTCAGGTTTTGCTGACTTTGCAATGTATGGTTAAGTAAACACACACACACACACACACACACACAGGGTCTTTTTTTGCATCTTTAGGTTCAGGATTATTAATAAAGAGCTTCATATAAACTCCATGTTAGTCTAGTTTATTAGTATGAGCAGGTTTTTGTCTTTAACATTTTCATTGGCATTGCGGTGCTTGTAATTATGTAGAAAATGTCAGAGCTGCTGTTCTGAATGTGTGTGTGGAGCAGCATCTGCTGACTGACTCTCGTATGAATCCAAAACGCTGCTTGACTCACATTCACCTCCGGACATTTCCATGTTATAGCATTTCCTGTTAGTCGCTGCCAGATTCCACACCGTTTCTCACCTTTGCTGCCCATCATTACCCATAATTCATCATTAAACCACAGACCACCCAGCTGGGCTCGGCTGTGTCCTAAAGCGGCTGATCGCAATCTTAGCCGTCCTTTTACATGCATAAACTGTCTGTGAGTCCATCAAGTGGCGTATCAATCGCATTACTGTGCGTGTTTAGCTTCTGTTTTGCTCCACAGCTGTTTCTCATCAGCTCGCTGACATACCGAAGAATCCTGAATCCACAGATACTCAGTGTTGCTATGGCAACCCTTGGAGAACCCTCACACTCCGTAATTCGCTCTCTCTCTTTCTGTCAGTCATGGCAGGATTGTAAACGATTACAGTATAACTAAAGCATTTGAGGATATGTATAACACAGATGTATGAAATTAAACCGTTTAAAGAGGTAATATCACAAGAAATACGATTTTAGGATAAGAAGTCGCTGTACTGTAATATACTGTAATTGTCAGGGCTGTAAACGTTCTCCTTTTTTCCCCTGTAAAAGGGATGTTTATTGAAATTTTGCTGCAGAAACCTTTGCTAACAAGGAACGTTTTCGGAACGTTTGCTAAAGTTATCTCAAAGCTATCAAAAATGTTCTAGCAGTAACATTAGTAGAGCGTTTCTTTGATGTTGCGTATGAAAACCATTACTCTTAAGTAGTTATCGGAACATTTTAAAACTTTGCAGAATTAAAAAATGTTTATATAATGATCTTATAACCCAGCAATGTTAACACGAACTGGATATCTAAAAGACTGAATTTTTTTAGTGGCTTAAGGGAACGTTAGGAAAATGTTCTTACAACCTAAATTGTTAGCTGGGAAAGACTAAAACGCCAGTTTTTAAAGTTTCTTTAGAAAAGTGAACACAGACTCACGTGATTACCAACAATTACACATGAGCAGATCAGGGAGATAATGAGCAGGAAGTGAGGTAGGTGCCAGTAACCCTAAACTCCAGAGGAACTCGTTGGAAGATGAAAATGTGAGAAAGCTAAACCTTCCTCTCATCCTGTCATTCCCATTACACATGGAGAGCCGTTCACATAAAATTTCTGAAGAGACAGCAGCCAGAGCTATGCGTTAATTCCAGTACTGTCGTAACCAGGCACAGTGTGATAAGATTCTACAGAAAAAAAACGTGTTTATCCCGTCAACGAAAATGTGCCGTGACACAAACCCAGATTTATGAGGAAGATCATTGTTTTCGGTTTTAAACGCATCACACCAGGTTGGGACATGGTGAGAGTACAGTAAATGCTTTCCTGTAGCTCAGTGGTTAGAGCACAGCGTTAACAATGCCAAGGTCATGGGTTTGATCCCAGGGATTGCACATACTCAGAATCAATGTATAGTATAATGCAATGTAAGTCGCTTTGGATAAAAGCGTCTGCCAAATGCATAAATGTAAATGTAAATGTCCCTCAGGCAATGACATGCAAACACACAGACGTGATTAGATGACCTGAGTAAACAGTCTGTACAAACATCATTTTAATTGAGCTCTACTTCAGTGAGGTTTAAAATATATTTTAAGAAGTATTTCTGTTTGAAGGAGTTATTTTGTATATCCAGTTATACAAGTAGAAATATATATATAAACATCCCTTTCAGTTTTACCTGTTGTTTCTGCTTTATGTCCAGTCATATTTGAATGCATTTGTGTGTGCATTGTGTTTGTGTTTTTATTCTCATGTTGTAAATCTCTCTTTCAGACGTTTACCGCGTGGTGTAACTCTCATTTACGGAAGGCAGGAACACAGATCGAAAACATAGAGGAAGACTTCAGAGACGG
>JAZGTI010013539.1:2232-4732 GCA_036877585.1 Botia kubotai
TTAGTCTATAATATGAAATCTCTCTTCTATGAAAGAATATAATTTAACTGGATGTTTCTCCACATTAATATAAAAATTAAAAAAATCAAGATGCAAAGTATAAATAAACAGCCATATAATGTCATATTGGGGTGCTAATTCTATAAAGGTTATAAAGAAAAAACAATACAAATAAGATGATAATATTAAATAAAAACTTTGATAAATCACGGTGTATACCATCCCACTGTACATTTAGTAACAAAACTTACAGAATGTATTAACTACATTCACATTGATGATTAATATATGACTATATTTGTCAATCATTTTGGCACACTTAATTATTTGGCATTTTTAACAGAGCATTTTGTTGATGTGTATGCTTCTATTTATTTTACAGCAAAACATATGCAATAATACAATAGGTACTTCTCTTTTTTATTTTAAAATCTTTTTTATGTTCATGTTGTAAACATTGTATCTTTTTTAATATTATGATCGCTACCCTGATTATTAAAAACAAAAATACGAACAGATTCGTAAAAGCAAACAAGTCGATGAAAGTAAGATAACGTAACTGCGGCACCCACTTTTCAAACAGATTCAAATGTAAGATTCAAGCACAGCTAGATATTTCATATTAACACCAAAATGTTAATTAATATATCAGACTTCAGAGGACCAATAAATTACAATATAAGCAACATATTTGGCATTAAAATGAGAAACTAGTAGCTAAGTTCGTAAAAGTTTGTAGATTATGATTTACAAGTTTAATTAACTGGCATGTAAGCAGATTTATTTAAAAGCCATTGTTGTGAAAATACATAAAAATACTTTTTTCATAGACATTTTGTTTGTTTTCTTAACAAAACAGACAATGTAAAGTGTGCTTGAGCTGAAACAGACATCAGGTGGCGTCGGCTATGAAAACAGATATACTTTATTGACTTCTCTTTTTCCCGTTCGAAGCATTTCACAGAACCTCTGTGAGCTTTACGTTAGCCCAGTTTGTCATCAAAAATATCCGTTACGGGGGAACAGATGTCATCAGCTCCATAAGTGAGTGTCTTTGTGTTAGTTGGTGTAATTCCAATAGGAGAGTGCGTCTTTTGTTATAAAGGGCCAAGGAAGGTTTACGTCTCTATGACATCAAATGAGGCCTCAGTCCTCCATTCAGCCACAAAGAAAGGCAGGAGACAGGGGAGAGAGAGAATAGAACACGCTGTATTGGAAACCATTGTGTAAGGCACTCGGCAGGTTCTTATGAATCAGGAGAGATCAGTCAGACTGACGTTCATTCCCATTCCAGGTCTAACAAAGGGCACCGCATGTACTGCTTTGGGGAACTCAGGACTCATCACACGTCCATTCTCGCCAGTACTCCCAGTTATAGACACCCTCGCTTTACTCCTCATGGCGTCCGAAAAGGTCACCTGGAACATACGCGCATTGGAGCGAGCAGAAAACAAACACGCACGCACACACACACACACAAAGAGAGATGGAAAGATGTCAGATCACTTCCAGCAAACTGGTTTCAGTCTTATTTTTAAAATGTGTAGTTGTGTGTGAAATGCAGATGTGGATTTGATACGATACGATGGGAGAACATCAAAAATGAGGGCTTGTACAAATACGCCGACCGGAGGTACAAGCAAACACAGAGGCATATTCATCAGAAAATCACATCGCAAGCAGGGAATGAAAGAGAGGAGATACACGACATTCATACATGACAATGACGTGGGACAAACACAACCATATGGATGTAGAAAAAACTTTTCTCTCCAGTATGTGTGTAGTGGACGGGGAGAAGGGAAGTTTTTTTTCTAGAAATCAATCAGACCACGAGTACATACGATCCAGCTTTTTTTCCCAAACCTCTTCATTCAATAGAACATTTAGGGAATGGAACAGATGGAAGCCAAAAGAAGCGTGCACGGGGAGAGATCGGAACGACGGCCGCGTATCCTACCCCCTTAAATTTTTACACTTTCGATTCCATATACGTTGTACCCTTCCTTATAAGTGGCAAAATTCTGTGAATTCTGCGAGGAAGTGGGATTAATATTCTGTGCATTCTTTGCCACCTTCATGCGCTTGGCTTCGGCCCGGGACTTGTAACAGAACTCGACCAGGGCCACCAGCATAGCCAAGCCCAGGCCTCCCACTAGGATGTAGAAGACCCCAGCCACATTGCTCAGGCTGAGAGCACTGGTCTTCTCCTGCAAATGCAACATGGAGACACGGATCAGCCATTAGGGAAAGACCAGAATCTTAGTAATGCATTTATATATAAATATATATATACATACACACATACAGTAAACATATATAACTGGATATTTACAGTAAGTGGCAGTTTTGTTTCTATGTGGATACAAATGCACAGCTCAGGACAGTAATGTTGAATCAATAACTGGACTAAGTAGAATGTGCTGCTGGTTAATGTAGTGCCCTTAAAGCAATGCAGTGGGGGCATGAATTTACTAAAGCCTTTAACATCGGCTTGAAA
>JAZGTI010013539.1:7232-14776 GCA_036877585.1 Botia kubotai
TGCATGAATATGACTAAATTGCATTTGATTGGCCAAATTTGAAGCTCAAAGCACATCTTTGTTAATGGTCTTTAAAGAAAATTGTGTACTGCAAGGGTTTGGAAACATTGTAGAAAACATCACATTTCAGAAAACATTTCATAAGATATCACATTATTAGAAACAAGCAAAGCATCACAGTAATTAATAAATATAGAGTGATAAGAAACATGTAAGAAGAGGATATTCAAAAGACATTCAAAACACAAAAACTGAGATGGCTTGAAAATGACAAATGTCAAAGACAGTTCTACAGATTAGCATTTAAGCTGTATCCAAAGCTAATGCTGCTAATATAATGTAAATATGCAACATATATATATTTTTTATAATGATAGACTTATTCTATAGTCTGTCTAAATCTTCGCTATAAAAATCTATTTTCTTGCTTAACTTGTTTTCTTTTTTTTACTTGAGTCTAATGCATATGGCTACCTCTATCTCTTGTATACAAACCAGGACAAATGAGCACAGCTACATCAGGGTAGGTGGGATACTATAACAACATTGGACACATTGTTATACTATTCCACCCACCTTAATGAGGATCCTTTGGGGGTGGCGATGCCGTAGCCCTTGGAGTCCAGGTTCCCTCCCACCTTCATGGTGTCACAGGGTTTGCGCTGCTCGATGTACTCGTTCATGGTGGACTCCAGCAGGTAGGCGTACTTCCCTTTGGACTTCCTCACGCGCATCACACCTTCTGCTGTTGTCTTGACAAACACAGAGGGCTCCGCACTTTTCATGTAGGTCCACATTTTGTCAAAAAGAGCAATTTTGGAGCGCTGAAGAAAGAAGGAAGGTAAAGAGATACATCAATAACTCTTTAAAATCTATAACCCATAAACAAGGTCTAAAAAACAATGACAGTGACAATGAATGTCGCCAGTTTATTGTACCTGCAGGCAGAAATCTTTGTTCATTTAGCTTAACAAGGTCTATAATATGCAATGTGTATTTATGAGTGTTGCTTCTATAACTCCAAAAAAAAAAATGAAATAAACATTAGTTCTGTTTAAAATTGGCAAGAATACAAAACAAGACCAAAATGTACTGCAAATGTAAACAAAATGTGAAAGTACAGTTCTCTGTTTTCTGGCTTTCAATTGTGGATCATTTTCATGTAATCAGATTGGATAACTGTATTACGGATTAGACAGCTATATGAATTACATGGCTGTGAAGTCAAATCAGTGTCTTACCCTGAAAAACTCTTTTGTTGAGCCAGAATCTAAAGTTCCGTATGCGATCTCTGTTTGTTTGGCTAAATCCTCGGCACTTTCAATGGGAGACACCATCCTCTCCACTGTCAAGAAGGCAGCCAAGTTAGCCGTGTAGGATGAAATGATGATCAGGGTGAAGAACCACCAGACTCCCCCAACAATCCGACCAGAAAGAGACCTGATGAAAAATTGTCCAATGGGGTTAATCAGAAACACAGTCAAGATTTCATTCTGAGCAAATAGACCATGTGTATGTATATTTTACATGTAAAATACTTTATGTATAATTAAAATATATATATATTTATTTAAATGTGAAAAGGTTTAAGCAGTATTTTGCAATATTTTCTACAAAATGACTTTTAAATATTTATATGATGTGCATCTCTATGCATCTCATAGTATCTCCAAATGTCTTTTTATATCTTTGGAAAGATATTAGCATAATATAATTGGTGCCTCTGACAAATGATGCTTCACTGATGAGGACTGAGATATTTGTGAGGATAATTGTTGACTAGACATGCACCAGTTTAGATTAATCTATAATGCATGATGAATAATTTACGTCTAAATATGTAATGTTTTAACTTAGTTTACACTATTAGTTTGAAGGTAAAACTTTATTTACTTCAGTATATATGTATCTATTGTATGTAACTATTTATCATGAATCAATAACATCTTGGACTATGGCATACAATGACTAATGTTGTAATATAGCCCAGGGTTCTAATATGGCAGCTACATATTCAGCTGACTGTTTTATATTCAATTTTAATTTCCCATAATAAAATCCACATTTATTGCAAAAAAGTTGGATGCAGACACATATAAAAATGTTACAGCACAGACTGAGCACAAACCTGGGTGAAATATCACAGCCTTGTCTCATAAAAGCTCCAAGAGAGAACCAAAGGCTGTTGAAAATCCCAAACTCATTGGTTGACTCGCTGGTCTGAATCTGGCCATCCTCATATTCCTCTGTGTGCCACTCGTATGGACTGAAACGGCTGACCAGGAAGAGCACCACGCTCACGCCGATGTAGGCAAACACAATACACATCCAGATCTCATAGGCCAGAGGGTCAAGAAAGGAGAACACGCCAGGCTTGGACTTCTGAGGCTTCTTGATCATGATGGAGATGCCCAGGCTCATGAATGGCTTTGAGAAGTCAATGACTTCTTCTCTGACTAAGGTAATAGTCAATGGAGCCACTGCTATGTCCGCTTTCTGAAATTATAGAGATTTAATTGGATTCGATCCTTAATTTATTAATTTATTGCTAAATAATAAATAATTATTGGTCTAAAACATGGATGTGGCTCACTGGCTGCTGGCAATTAAAGAGTTAAAGAGATTGGAAGCAGTAATATCTCAGCTAAGAGGCAACATTCTCAAAACATTGGCTAATGTTCTCTAAAAGTTTCCTCAAAGTTATCATAAACGTTTTTGCATAAAAAGGTTTTTGCATGAAATGTCATTCTTAAGTGGAAATGTTTTTATTCTTACAACTAAGCAATAATGTCAATACAACGTCTAAAAAACGTTCCTAGGATCACTCTTACCCCATAAACTAGCTCTCCAACCATTCCATTCCAAATCTTTGTCTCTGCATCTCTGGCTCCATATTTTCCATCTCCAACTATTTTCAGCTGATATTTAAACCCACAATGCTTTGCGATTTCAGCTGCCAAGTCCACGCAGTAACCCTCATACCTCTCATTATCCACAAAAAGGTCTGCGTTCTTCTTCAGCATTACATATGGTGCTTCCTGAAAAAGACAACATGAAGGGGCTTGTCAAAGAGCTTTGCATTTCAGAGCACAGATTTCCACAGAACAGCATTGTGGTACTACAGAAAACCCCAAGACAGTCTTACAAGTATAGTAGTGACGATCACAGTCTTGTTTTCTAGTCCCATTGTATCGTTTGGAAAGAGATCAGACTTTGTTACAACCATTTTGTCAACTTCATTCCAATAGCCAATCTGAGAAAGACAATGAGTTGTGAGTGGATGAGAGTTATTGTGAAATGACAGAAGATCAGATGCTTATCCTCAAATGAATTTTACCTTCACTGGACCATTGCTTTTCAGTTCCATGACATTGACAGTGTAATTTACCCTCTTTCCGTATTGGTCGAACTGAATGTTACCAGTGAGACCATCAACTCTCACCTGCATGATAAGAATATAAATCAGATGTTTGAGATTTACTGTTTATTGCGATATTCATTTCTTTATATTGTTGCCATTTCTTATTGGGCTAGTTTTATAAATTTGAAGGATCTATCCCAGCTAACAATTTTAGGTTGTAGGAATGTTTTTGTAATGTTTCCATTAAGTAACGTTAATGTTAAAAATGTTTTTAGAAAGTTTTAGAAACATTCAAAACGTTGTGGGCATTGTATTAATTTATTGTTTAGTTATAAAACATTATTTTAATTTTTTAATTCTGTAACATTCTTACATTTAACATTTTCTGTAACATGTTCCACTAACTATTTAATAAGAACATTTTTAATATGTATAATGTATAACATAAAAATGGTCTACTAACATTTCTTTATAACTTTATAATGTTTCTTTTGGGAGAAATTTTAGAGAACATTAGTCTCAGTGTTCTCTGTGTTCTGGGAATGCTCCCTGTTAGCTGGGATAATACTTAAAAAAGGAAGTTATTCTGTGGTTGTACAAGGAGCAGGCTGGCACGGTGACTCATCACCTGTTTTAGGGCACGTTCTATCTCCACCCCCTGTGCCCATGGTACAGCAGGATTGGCCAGGCAGTCTCCATTGTTTGCTCTACGGGAGATGTCAATTCGCTGTTTGTGCAGGTAACGGAAGGCCTCAGTCATCACTTGAACTGCATCATAGGTCAATGCTGAAGTGTACTGTACAGAGACAGTAGAGGATTAGATATCAGGGTGTTAGAATTTCAATTTTTATTATTTGGAATTTGGATTACATTGGCCACACCCCACAGGACAATAATCAGAATATGAACTGGAATGACAGAACGAGGAAATTACTGAATTCAAGGAAATTCAACACAGTGACTATGAAGGATTTTCATTAGTCCAACATACATTTTGTGTTGACAAGTGACAGAACAATAATTTCATGATTAATTTTGACTAATTAAATCTACTTATTTCCTGATATGCAGAAAACATTTTTTCAACTGATTAGACTAATGTAAGGTCAATACTGTCAAAACAATTAACAGTCATCAAATTGTTTTAAGCATGAAATTGTAATACACTGTAGTATGTCTAACACATTGTTTTCAGGTCATTTAATATGACCAGCATATGAGCGAAATTTCCATATTTATTATTTAATGGTTGTTCTACAAATAATGTAAGCACAAATGAAACGATAAGATCTTTAATAAAATATGATAAAATGAATATATAAACTCAACAACACATATGGGAATGCAGCATGCTTATATTTTAACATTTGTAATTTTACTCAGTATTTTTCAACACTTTCTTTGGACATAATAAGCAGTTATGAATTAAATTAAAGTTAAACTATTAAACTTTGAATTATAATTGTGCATCCTGTTTGAATTTCAAGAACAGGATAAGAATTTAATAGGCATTTAATTTTAAATGCACAACCCTGTTACTTATCATTTATATTGGTGCATTGGTGATATGGTTTGCATATTTATTATTCAGAGGGAATGTAAGAATGAAAAAATGTCAGATTAAGAATTAAGCACCTACTGAATCTTAGTGAAGTGGCAAAAGAACAGATGAAACCACATTTTAATCTAGTGCAGAAAATGACTAACAGGTTTTTCCTGCAAATGGTAAAGTCTTTAAAATGAAGGGGTTTTATGTTCATGTAGTAATTACCTGAGAAATTTCTTTTAATCATATTCAGTTAAGCCGTCTTAGAACACACACACACGCGCACACACACGCGCGCGCACACACACACACACACACACACACACACACATACTGTTCTCACCCTTATCCTGCTGTCTGCTCCTGGATACTCTTTTTCCTCTAGAGCTTCCCACCGCTGGTCAAATTTAGACACCAGGGGGTCTTCAAAATCCACAATTTGAAAGCCCGACACATTGGCTCCACCATATTGGATTTTTGAAAGATCTCCATCCACAAACCCCTGAAAACAAGACAGGTTCTCTCATCATTACCAGACCATTTTTCAACCTTCTATAAAAACAATATTTCTCAATATTTCTGTCTTATTTTGTCTTAATAAATTAGTTTTATTTTATATTTTGCATTAAATTGTTACTCTTTGGTATTATTAATTATGAATGGTTACTCTTTGGTGTTATTGAATGTCAGGTAATTTACCAGGTTTGCTATGATGTAGTGATATCCCTTTACATGCCTGCCAATAGTTATGACCTGGAAAGAGAAAAATGAAATATTACATTAAATCATGCCATAGTAAAAAATGATCAAGAAAGCAAATCAAACAAAAAATACACTAAACCTCTAAGCCTTTATAAATATATTTAAGAAATAACAAGAATATATGTGCTGCTGCACACTGACAGTCAAATACACAGAATGAAATAAAAGACAACTTGAGAGGTTTGAGTGTGTCTGATGGCAAAGTAATGTGTGTGTGTGTGTGTGTGTGTGCTTGTTTTTCTACCACTGTGGTATCCCACATGTCCCTAAGGGGATGGTAAAAGTCGCACACACCTACATTGTGGGGACAAGCCAGCGATCCCCATGAGGGAAACTAATTATGAAACATATTAAATTATGCTTTTTTTAAAAATAAATAAGTGTGTGTGTGCTTATAAAGCTATATTATAGAGCCCAGATCAGCCGCATTGATCCTGGAGGTTGGTTAAACACACTTCTGCGGGCCTTAAATACAAATCAATAGCTTTTCCTGAGGGTACAGAAAGTGTGAATGAAAAAATCATCTCATGAGAAATTTTCTGCCCACTAATGGCCATCTGTTTGTGTAACCTAATTAATGATTCACAGTTATGGTTCTTTAATGTTTCAAAACACTTTCACTTCCTTTATTATTTATTTAGTTCACATTTAGACTTCAGATTCATGCCTTTTTGCCTATTTTTGGAATGTACATTCAATAGAACTAGCACAATAGCGTAAAAATATGAGATATATATAAGGATATATATAAGGACTGGACGTGCATTTCTGCGCACGTCTTGCCTTGAAATGGAGTGGTTCTGTGCATGTGTTTAGTCTCTATACCTGTTCCATGATGTCTTTAACTTTGTCCTGCTCACAGTCGAGAATGACCCTCCGCTCCTTCTTGTTTTCTAGGTCTTGAAAGAGCGAGCGATACGCCTCGTCCTTTTTCTCATCCTTCATGTTGCCCACGTTGATGGCAGTCACCTGCCATTTTTTCTCTGCTGCTGTGTCCAGCACAACCTGGAGTGTGGTGAGTCCTAACAATGAGAAAAAGACACAAACTGGGTTGTGAGGAGATGGTAGATGTCACCTTAATTACTTTGAGGATTGACCTCGCTGTATGTTCTTCTGCATGTGATAGCGAGAAAACAGGCATATATGCTAAATACTAAGAAAATCCAAAGCTACAAAATGAAATTAGGTCACTCACAAATAAAAATTAAAAGTTTATAAAGGTACAAATATTTAAAGGTATTATCAAAGGTATTTTCATCCTGGGCAAAACTAAATCATCTAATTCTTATGGTGAACTTAAGAAACTTTACATGAATACATCAACAAAATAAATCTGTCTTACTGTAAATTCTTATGATTAAAGATTCCTTTGATACTGCAAAATACTGTAGACTGTCAAAAGTGCACTTCTATTCAAAAGTATTTTACACGCAATGCTAGTTTTATGTTTAAATTATGTTAGATTTATGTTAAGTAATGTTTTTTAATATGTAATTTGTAATTTTAATAAATAAAAAAATAAGTAATGCTACATTTAAAAAGAAAGTTTGAAAGAAAGAACCACACATAATGCACTCATCCATATGCCACGCCCCAATGTGGAGTACAGACACACCCACCTCTGTAATAAACAGAAGTGTTAAATAAAGTGTTAGTCTCCTCTGAATCGGTAAGATAAACTCAAACGATGTTCAGGAAACAAGTCCAGTCTTAATAGGGCTTGGAGACATGAGGATCAAGGAGTACAGCCATTCTTTAAGATAAGTGTTTAAACGCTCGTTAGTGAGGGCCATTAGCACTGTGCAAGATATAATCAATGTTTTCTGCAAGGCAAATGCGTGACAGCGCTGAAATTCATCACTGCTCCACACACAC
>JAZGTI010013540.1:0-14776 GCA_036877585.1 Botia kubotai
TTACAGTATTCTACATTAAAAATAATGTCTTTTTTTATTTGGGCTACTTAAATTCATTTCGAGCTACCAAAATCTGAAGAGTGCCTGCCCGAAGGGCTACCAGGGATTTCGAAATTTTGCGAGCCCTGAATATATGTTTATATCAATAATTATTATCAGCTGACAATGTTTAATTATTCAAACTGTTGCATTCCAGTTAAGTCTGATAATTTCTTTAATTTAATGAAATATCTTAAATCGTGACCGGTTTATTTGTCACTGGTAATAGGCAGTCAGGTCGCAGTGCATTGTGGGATACAGCATTTTGTGCTGTGCTGTGCTGTTTACTTCACACTTTGATCTGGGTATTCTATACATACAAAAAATGTACACACAATGCACAAAATGCATACTGCATAATGCAGAAGCATCAGTAGTACAGTGGTGTGCCTTTCCAGAAATATCATAGAAGTTTTATCTCTTGTAATGGTGATGGGTGAGAGTGTCCTCACTGTGGCTATCTGCAGTAGGCCCTGTTGCTCTCTCAGGGGTTGCAGCACGCTAATGTATGTGAAGAGATTCAGGTTAGCGCTGAGAAAGCATGCATGAATAACAGAAATATGGAAAGAGTTGGAGATCTCTTAGAGAAAAGCTTTACAGCACTAGACTGAAGGTTGTGCACAGCAAGGGCTTCTGATGTACCTGGAGATAGTTTCTATTCATCTCAATCAATGGATGCTGACATAGTAGCTGTGCTAGCTGAGTCTCCCGAGCTGTAAATGTGACTTATGCAATTATATTAGAACTTACTAAAGAAACTTTGTATTTTACACTGTTTGTCTAAATATACATATCTAAATGTATCACCGCCTATGGTGAAAATTGTTTTTTGCCCACATAATAGTGTATTTACACCATCTGTCTGCAGAAGGAAAGCCAGCCAGGCCCCGTCTTGCTTGGCCAGACCTTTGACTGCGGCAAAAGGTCTGATGCTTTAAGTAGTTTAAACTGGCCAGTAACCACTCACTTAGACAGAAGAAGCTGTCTCTCTGACATGTAAATCACACTTCATTTTGTTTTTTCATATTTGAGGCTTTTCCAGCTTTGTGTGCTGTATATACCAAACTAGCTGACATGCTTGACCCAAAGAAAGCAAATGTGATCTTCAGATACTTGCATTGAACTGTCTTAAGCTGTCAATAAACATCTTGTTGGAATTTGCATGTCCTCTGATCACCTTTTCTCTGTTCTGTCCTTTCTTTCTGTAGATATTAAGCACACCACAGAGAGTGTCTCACTCTGGAAATATCCTCATTGCCAGCCCATTTACGCCACACACGACACCGGTTGCCATGGTTACTCAGGCCCACCCTCATGAGGGCAACGAGTGGACCCCAGGGTGAGCTAACACACACCTCTACTCATACAATACACACTTGTTTTAATGTGAAAACTTGATGTTTAAAGCACCTCATACTGCATGTTCTCTGACTGTATGAGGTGGTGGGTATTTAAAATTTTGTAAACTGGTCTGCTCGGGTTTGTAAAACAAATTTTGTTTGGCCCCATTTATACCCGTGTTATTATTTACCCTTATCTCATCACAGATGAGTCAGCACTAAATGAAGGTAGAAATTAGGTTTCTCAAGTGATGATTTAAATAAAAAACAACCATTCAATCAAATTTGGAAATTAACACACATTTTATGCATATTAAAGTTCAAATGTGAGCTGTGCTGGCAAAATGAGTCACAATGAGCAAATTTTTAAAAATGATTTCTTGTTTTCACATTCTCCAGTAAAAACAGAAGATAAGCACATATAAAAATGCAGCTTTTTATAGACAACAAAGAAATTTTTTTGGAAGGTACACCGTACCGAAAATGTACAAATAAAGATAATTGTAGATGTTTAACTGCTATTTGGAACACTGGGATTGTCAGACAAGGGCTTAATTAACAAATTTTTGTGAAAACTTCAAATTAGACCAGAGCTGACATTTGTCACTTGTCTGTGCACATTCCAACTCATTTTGCCAGCATGGGTCACAAATATAGTGTGTATGATGTATGAATCCTGAAGTCAGAGACCTTCCACTTCAGGAGACCTGATTACAGGAGACACATTTAAGACTCATGTAAATGTCTCACCGCTCCACTTCTGTTCAGATCACTCAAAACAAATTACATGGGGTGTAAACGCCATCTTTGTCCCAGTTAAGCTGGGAAGCAAACTTGTGTTTATTTCTTTGTCTTTCTTTGTAGGAGCAAAAAACGGACACATGACTACATAGATTCCTATTACTCAGACAGGTGGGAATGTTTCCGAAATTTTACAAATTTATTATTTTACATTTGAAAAATATCTAAATCATCTTAATCGTAATGTCTCTTGAAAAATACTAAAAAGAGTATTTTGTTTTTCACTAAAAATAGTATTTTTTTATCAAGAAAAAACATTGTTAGTTGAAGAAGGGCTGATGGAGCAAACATGATGCAAAACATATAAATTTGTGTGTGTGTTGCAGGGATGGACTGTGTTCCAGTGATTCCTCATCTAGGTAAATGAACAGAGCTGGGGACACCGGCATCAATAGTCACAAATGTCTTTAAATGGACTTGCCTGTGTGTGTGTGTGTGTGAGAGAGAGAGAGAGAGAGAACAAATGCTCATGTCTTAATAGGATTTACGAGGTTCAGATGTTGTTCAGGACAGTACTGGATCACAGATGCACAGCCAGTTGTGTTTCGGTGTCCCTATAGACTTTCTGTAAATAACACAGAAATACACAACCTCTCCTTCACCTCAGTGTGATGTCACTGGTATTGATTATACAGTTAATGGAGCAGCATGAGTTCACCTAGTCAAACTCTGATGTTGGCCGTCTCATCAGATTAAGCTGAGGGCTGAATTAACAGCTACATTTCACAGAGAATACTGAGTGTCTTTTGGGAGTGTTGTAGGGCTGTTTAGTGTCTCGTCTATTGCTGATTGTAGTACTATAGTATTAATCTTTTTTTTGTTGATATTTTGAGAACTTAAACGTTGATTGATTTATTGATTGATTGATTGATTAAATGAGTTGTGTATGTGTTTAGTATTCTGGGCATGAGGAGAATTGTGGGAGGTGAAATATTGAAGGGTGGAGTTTTTGTCAATCAATATACACAAACAGTTAAATAAAATGACGACTTTCTGTGATTTTAGTATGACGCTAATATTTATTTGTACAATTATTACTAGTAGAATTACAAATCCTTTTGAAAATGTTTTATAGTAATTATCATATGCAATTTTATAGAAAGTTCAGTTTTGCATATGCTCTCATGAATACATTTATGACTTATGTTTAAGCCCCATTATTTTCCATACACACTTTTTACACACTTTATAAATCACACATTTGTATATTCATGATTTGTATATACATATAGATTTACATGTATTAGGTAAATAATTGTATTTCCGTTATATATTAATACAATAATTGTTTCCCTCATAAAAGCATAGTTCACATTTTGAATTATATTTTCCGATTTTATAGTATAATACTTTTTTGTTTGGTCCCCAAAGAATTTCTGCAGTTGCCCTCAGTTCCTTTTATATACCTTGCTACCCTTCTGTGTGTCTCCTGAGTCTCTCCTCTCATCTGCTGACGTCTGGCAGATGTGACTTTTACGGCAAAAGAGGTCTCCCTCCCCCTCTATTCCCTTTACACTACCTATTTTCATCCCTTCATCTTTCCCTCCCTCTCTCTCTCTCTCTCTCTCTCTCCCCTGTCCTTAGATTGTGTTTCTGTGATGCTAACACATTCTTCACAGGAGGCGAGCATGTCTCAGCACTGTTGCTAAGCAGAAATCTTATTTTAAAGACAGTGCATGTCACATTTACAGTCACATATACACAGAGAGCAGTCTCTCCGTGTTTGAGTGTGTGTCCTTCATTATTGTACTGCAGTACTTGCACTCAATTAGAGGAAGATTTGGTGGGCTGGGGTCTGACGACTGGAACCTCAATCAGTTACCACGTTACCCTCCCCCTTTTCCTTCCATGTTCCTCTCCATTGAGAACTGGTTACATAATTCACCCCACATTGCAGATGCTTTATTTATACTCTCAGAGCGAGAAAGAAAATGAATGAATGAATTTTTCTAAAAATGTTTTAACTCACAGACGCCAAATAACATAACATGCTTGCATGTGTGACATCAGATTGTGTATCACAGCATGCTTAACCAATAGAGAAGTATTCCTATAAGTGCAATGCAGAAAGGCTGATGTTCCCTCAGTTTGCAATGATCACAGGCTGATTACATAACCTGCCTGTATCTGTTTGAGAACAACATTTCTTCTCTCTTTCTACCAGTTTTGCATCTGTATCTTTCTCCCTTCTTTATCTCTTTCATCTTTCTTGATGGTGCTTTTAGCTAAGGCAGACATCACTGTTTCTCTTACGTTGATTTGGGCATTTTAAACAAACCCCCAACTCAAAGTATTACACTTTAGCATGTACCCTACTATATAGTGTTTGTGCTACAGTTTGATAACTGTGATACAGTTTCATAAGACTAAAGCTGGGTACACACGTGATTTTGGCTAGGATTTGGCTGTCTGAGACAGATTTTGAGAATCCTAAAAGATTCCTGTGACTTTCTGTAGTAATTCTGTAGTCTTAGATTGCTCGTTTTACATGATTGCTGACAGACGATCAAATTTTTGATTTCGTTAAAATCCTGCCAGGGTCAGAAAATTTGAAGCACAAATTAAAATTACTAACCAATAGGAGCATTGCTTATAATAATGATAGAGAATGTTTTTGTTTGTTAGCAACAATTTTAATTCTGCTTGTGAACCATTACGCATGTCATAAATTGATCACATGAAATTCTGGATGAGTGTGTGTGTGTGTGTGTGTTTGTCTTCAATGAGTCTTGCCTGTCATCCAGTCTGACATGAATCATGAATGAAAACTGAGATGTCACAGTGTGTCATGGCTTATATGGAATCATGTTTGTACAATCAAACAAGCAACAATCATGAAGTTCTATTAAAAATACAGTGTGTGCCCGGCTTCAATTGGATGCTAACATGGTTGTAACAAGTAGTTTTTTTTTTTCATTTGCATTTGCAAAGTACCATCCACATTTTGCTGCTGAAAATTTAAACATCTAATTTCATTATAAATTTGTTTTTTTTGTTGTTGCGTAGGCTAATGTTTTCAGTATTATTGTACTGATTTCTACACTCCCTACTTTTCTCTTTTTCTGTCCTTTATTACTATTGGCTAAAGATATGAATGAATAAAAGTGGATGGGTGTGGTTGTACCCGTGAGGTGGTGTCGTCATCATCATGTTGATTTAGTCGCACTCCCTGTCGCACTTACACACATTGTGTGTACTTGTTTTCCTACTTCTGTCATGAACGTGACTCATCCTCTGCTGTGACACGACCCCGGGCCAAAGACTGAAATACAGAACACGCATATACAAGCAAACAGCCACGCACAGTGTGTGCGGGAGGACACGTGCATGCCAGAAACACAAACATGCAGACTATCGTGTGTCACAACCATGTTTCATCACTAGATTGTGTGTGTGCACGTTTTGGTGAGTGTATATAGGATCAGACACTGGAATCCGCAAATGACATGTAAAAGAAATATGTAAACAGGAAATATAGAATGAAAAGTGCCACAACTGTCAGCTGTTTGTAGACGGAAAGAATTGAGTATACGTAGAAAGAACTGCTTATACTGGAAGCATGCTGCTCTTGAATGTCATTTAGAAACTCTGGCCACTGGCTTACAAAACCACCATCATTTATAAGACTTCCCAGGTGTACCTGTGTGTGGGTTTGAGTGATCCAAAAGCTGTGTTTATAAAGGCCAAAATCTTTTCAATTCCATTTTTTAGCGCTTCTAATATCCATTGTTTTAAAGTAGCTTTATAGAAATCATTTTAGTACAAAACAATTATGAAACAAAATTACAGACTGTAAACATGGGTGTCTGTAGAATTCTAGGTGGACAGTTGTATTCACAGTATTAAAAATGAAATTAAAAATATATTATTATATTATTATTATATATATTATATGTGTCTTAATAGACGTATCAAGTGAGCAAGGTGACTGTGGCAAGGATCCAAAGCTTCAAACGTGTAGCAGTGAAGAATAACACCTTTGGAGAAACCAGTGCAGTTCATTACAAACATGTATTAGTTTGATGAGATATGACAAAAAAATGTGTATAACTGATTGATATGAATAAGGATCTATAAGGTCCATCTCATGTTCTCATGTTGTCCACTGTGGTTCTGGTCAATCATTGTTCAGTTGTTACCAGTGACAGCAAAACAACTCACATTTAACGTCTTCCTTTAGCTAGTCACTGAAGACACAGTTTGGTATTTTCTGCTTTGAGGAGATGCTATGCTGGGAAGCCAACAGTTGGTGACAAAGCAGCAGCAAATTATTGTCATGGGAACCAGATGCATTGCAAGCTGGCTTGTCGGCAAATTTACTGTTTTGCAAAGACAAAAAAACAGAGTTTTCAAAGGATGCAGAGACAACATATAAAAGGACGTTAAAGGCATTTTATTTTAAAGACAAAAATTAATTAAATTAATTTACTTTAACCAAAATATAAAGATATATTTCTTGACAAGTTTTGCGCAAATCATCCTCTTTATTCAGTGTCTATAAAATGAAACTCCATGTGTCTTTTCTAGCTAAGTCTCTTTCTTTCTCTGCAGTAAGAGAATGAAGAGAGCAGACAAGAACGGTAAGGGCCTAAGGCACTTCTCCATGAAGGTGTGCGAGAAGGTCCAAAAGAAAGGCACCACATCCTACAATGAGGTGGCTGATGAGCTGGTGGCAGAGTTCACCCATGCCAGCAGCCTAATGCCCACTGACTCGGTGAGTTACCATGGAGAACTGACTCGAAGCATTACGGCAAGCTACATTCAATGTTTGTGCTATGTCGGTATGTAACCATAATGCAGGAGTTTAAAGTGGGTTAAACAGTATGGTTGTTTAAACTCATATATACATAAAAACTAAGTCAGCTGGCTGGATAGTCTAGTCTCATATTTATTTAACACTCTTTAATGTCTTCTTATATTCTCTGAACTTTTAATGACAGAATGTGCAGTACAGAATCCACATAAATGTCATGCATTAAAAGTGTTCTAACATACCAATAAAATTACAATTTATGGTAATGTACCAAGTGTATAAAGTAAGCTGAAAACAGTGTACAGTAAAACTAAATAAAATAAATAAAACAAAGTTTACTGTACAAATATTGTAAAGGCTCTCTGCAGCGCTCCAAAGCAGATATTGTAACTAAGGGACAGATAAAAGTGAAATTGATATGCATAAAAGTAATAATATAACAGGAAAAAACCTTCATGAAAACATTTTTAGAAAGATGCATTTGGCTGTACTCTTTAATGGTGTGTGATATAATGTTTACATACTTTTATGAAGGCAGGAATGTGATCGTTTTTTTTATCCCGCTGGTAAATGTTTAATGTCCTGCACCATCCACAGACTAAATAATTATAATACTAGACATACTGTAGACTTCTAAAAGTCCGCATCAAGTAATTCACAAAACCACAATATCACAGTATGATATCACATATATGATATCCCAACCAGAGTCGAGGTATTTTCTTTCAGGTTGAAAGGATCCATTCCACCAAATAGCCAATGTTTTAAAAATGCTTGCAATGTTTTTTGCAATCAAAATACTTCAATTTCTCTCTTTGAACAGTCTGTCTTCAGCAATGTCAGAAACTTTATCCATAAAACATGATAGCAGGGGCGTGTTTGATGACACTATTTATTATTTATGAGAATGATATTGGGACAGGACAGGGCAGAACCTTTGCTCAACACTTGAGCACAACTCAAAATGCTTGTGCGCTAACTGCTGCATTGTCAGTGAGACCTCTTTTCACTAAGCTTTTAAACATCCTAATGGGTTATGGCTAATGCCTATCTTACAGTAAACATCAACTTAAACAGTAAACATTCCAGTCACCATTACACCTCACCTAAAATGACCATCAGTTAGTTAGTGTCTGTTTACTGTGGAATTAAACCAGAACAGGGCTGCTAAATGTTAACAGAGCTCTAAGAGCTCTCCAGAGTCCTCCTGTGGACTTTCATGTTAAGATGAAACTTTGCTTTAACTGTCTGTGCTTTATTAGAAGCAGTGACCCCTTCCTGTAGTACTGCACAATGTCCTCCTCTCGTCTGGCCACATCCCAAAAACCTGAGAAAACACAGCAACTCAGTGTTGATCTCAGATCATATCTCTCTTGTAATAGGAGTTTTGAGTTGTGTTTTGACCACTGGCCTCAGATCAGTTCATATAGACAGTTTATTCCCAGAATTCCCAGAGTGGCTGTTAGTGAAAACTTCCTGCAATTAGTTTTGACAGTCCACCCAGGGGAATGCTGAAAGTGTCATTAAAAGACTTAATTGCAGATGAAGGAGAGTTGGGGGTTCAACTGGACATGAAGCATCAGCGAATCAAAGAGAAAGTGCTGAAAAGATGATTACACACCTCTGTGTAATTTAGTGCTGTTATTAACGGTGTATTTTCCCATGCAGCAGGTGTATGATCAAAAGAACATCCGTCGACGCGTGTATGATGCACTTAATGTGTTGATGGCCATGAACATCATCTCTAAAGAAAAGAAGGAGATACGGTGGATTGGCCTGCCCACAAACTCAGCCCAAGAGTTCCGCAACCTAGAGGTGTGTGTGTGTGTGTGTGTGTGTGTGTGTGTGTTTGTGTGTGTGTGTGTGTGTGTGTGCGAAAAGCCCTTTGACACCATCTGTTAGTGTCACATCTGTGATAGTCTGACAGGCAGAAGCAGAGGGTGAATGGAGGAGGATGATGGAGAGGAAGGGCTGTGATGGGGAGCTCACACATGCACACATGTGTGAACACACTCATACATCTTCACACAAGGCTGTAGACCATCTAAAGCGGTTATTTGTGTGTTACTATTACCATGGTCCTCTATAATCATAGATCTATAGTGCACAACAGTTAGCTTCAGTGTTTTATGGGTATATAGAGGTAGTTTACACTAAATTTACACTAAATGTCTGATGACAATTTCACTTTTCAGCTGGAGAAACAGAAGCGTTTGGAGAGAATCCGGCAGAAAAGAGCTCAGCTAGAAGAGTTGATATTACAGGTTTGTACTACACCTGTTTGCGTGTGTGTGTGTGTGTACATGTGGTCCTGTTATTCACTATGTTATGGGGACCAAATGTCCCCTCAAGTAAAGTAACACCAGTAAATTCTAATCTTTCTAGATCCCCATGAGGAAACAAGCTCATAAATCACACAAAATAACCTTTTCGAAAATCTAAAATAGTAAATTTTTTTTAAGATGGAAAGGTTTAGGGGTAGGGTTAGTGTAGAGTGATAGAATATACAGTTTGTACAATATAAAAACCATGATGTCTATAGAATGTCCCCATAAAACATGAAAATGTGTGTGTCTCTTTCACACACATCGAATTTTCATGTTTTATGGGGACATTCTATAGAAATCATGTTTTTTATATTGTAGAGTGTAGTCTGTTCATTGCCTTGTATTACCTCAAGCAGCCACTTTATAACTACTTACAGTACACAGTGCCATTCAGCTTAGTATCTGCCTAAAAGTATTTGCCAGTTAGCATTCTCAACACCCAAGCTAGTCTCAATCTACTATCTCATAGGAAGAAATAAAGGTTAACCAAAAACAGCAGATGAGATGAGGGAGTCACATTTACTGCGACCAGCTGCAGAAAGTAGCAATCTCCTGATATTGATCCAGTTTATTTCAGAAAGCAAGACAGTCAACCAGCATCAATCTCCTGCAGTGAAGCCCACACACACACAATCACAGAGAATCACCACAGTCTGTGTGGACATGTCACTTTGTAAAGCATCTAGCTCTTGCTGTGTTGCATTTTAGCAAATTAGCACTGAAAGTCTGCATTACAGATAATAATGCATATCACAGTTGATCAGAGCGATTAAATCACAGATGTTTGGGTAGATCAGAAAAGGCTCTTGTCCTGTTGGGATATCGATCAGGGTTCAAGCGGGGAGCGCACTAAATGAAATGCATTGGCTTGGTTCTAGTCAATGGCCAGCCCCTACACGTGTGTATGTTAGCGCTATAATTTCACATTGCTACAGTTTTAAATTATCAACAGTGTCTGATTCAACTTTAATTATGGGCCCTTAAGAGCCGATGAAAGCGTCTGTGTACACGTTTGGTGATTTGTGCGTCTCTTTGTGGAGCAGCAAATTGCCTTCAAGAATCTGGTGCAGAGAAACCGAGCCAACGAAGCATCCTCACAGTCAGCCCCCCCTCCAGGATCTGTCATACAGCTTCCCTTCATCATCCTCAACACAGACGTCCGCACCGTCATCGACTGCTCCATCTCCAGTGATAAGTACGAGATTTTCCATGACCGCTCTGTTATATTTATGCTTACAATGTTGTTTGCAAACCCACTAACATGTTTGAACAGACTAAACAATGCAAATAAAATTTTACTTAAATGAGTGATATCATTCATCTGTTATTTCCATTTTTAAAACCTGAGGTCACTTAAAATATTTTTAAATGTCCCATGATATGCTTCAGCTCTCCGATCATTTTATTTTGAGCATTTTTGATCCTGTTAAAAATAAACTTCAGTTACTTGTTTCTAATATTGGGATCCTTTTGGAAAATATGCAGAGCACCAATAATGTTATCTGCCCTGCTTATTACCTATACCCACCTCTCCGTACTTCATTGTAACCAGGCAGACAGGCCAGGCTGATGTGATCATGTGTGTCTGACATCACAAAAGCAAAACTAGTCACATAATACTGACTTTGTTTTTTTTTAAGTTTGCAAATTAATTTCATTGTCAGACGCTTAACTGAGATGTATTCCTCCAAACAGGTGCGAATATCTCTTTAACTTTGACAACACATTTGAGATCCATGACGATGTTGAGATCCTGAAGCGAATGGGCATGTCTTTGGGGCTTGAGAATGGTACATGCTCTCCAGATAACCTCAGTGTGGCCAAATCTCTAGTGCCCAAGTCCCTGGAATCGTATGTCATTGGTGCGTACCTGAGAAACTTGTGACTGTTTCTATTGTGCTTCTCTTTTCATTTTTGAAAATCTGTTGTTTTATGACAGTGTCCGTTCTTGATTCACTGGGTGCATCTTGAATCTATGAATTGTAGTATCTATATCACCCGCCCCACCCCCCCCCCCAAAGTTCATCTTTACATCATTACATTTAAGCATTCGGTAGATACTTTTACTCAAAGTATGACATAGTGCATTGGCGGTATATGCTTTATCAGTTCATGCATTTATGGGAAAGACTCTGGCCTTTCTAACACAATTCTCTCCGGTTACAGGACACCAATAATCATCAGGCATTTATTAGAGAGCTATGATAGTTAGAATAATAAGGTGGAAATCATGCATCACTGGTCTGGACTCAAGCCTTTCTCCTAAAAATCTCAATTCCAACCTCCAAGCTATTCTTCCATCTTTTGGCAGATACATGGCTGACAGTAGGACAATGTCTAATAGAAACCCTGATGATCTCATACTGAAAGTCACTATGAATCTTCACTGATGCAGCAAATCAGAAGTACTCACAACTGATCTGGGCTGCGTTTTTCAAAAGCATCGTAAACCTAATTATATACACCAACTGGCACCAATGGTCTCTACAATCAACTTAGGCTCACAATGCTTTTGAGAAACACAGCCCTGCATTGTAAAACGCCTGACGGTCTTTACTAGAATAAAATACACATTGCTAGAGACATCTAAAAATGGAAGATAACTTTGTTTAAGCTTTTACAATGTTCTGTGGTTTCTCCTCCAGTACTGGTAAGACCACACATTTACGCTACTGAGACGTCTGGATCAGCCCAGCTGTGGTCGTCTAATGTAGATTATACCATCAAACATTCTAGAAAGACAAACGTTTTGTTTATTTTATTTTATTGTCGTAACTTTAGAACTCTGTGGTAACATTCTTGGCTGCCAAAATAAAAGGACTGAAATCAATATTCTATTTCAGATTTAGAAATTGTTTAACAACTGGAAAATTCCTTTGTCTTAGGGACATATAAAATTATATTAATGAAGTGATGGAAAATATGGTTTTATGGCCCAAAATACTTTTTCAGAACAAATGTCAGTAAATTGTTAATTCACTCATTGTTGACCAGGTTGGCCAAAGCTAGTTTTGTAGTAGCAACAGTTCTTAATCTTTCAGTTGAATTGGTTTAAACTGTTCTTCACAAATGTTTCTTTGGAGATTTGGTATTGGTTTTTGTGTTTCATTTATAATGTGAAAGTAAACATCATGTCATTTTGTCCCAAAGGAATGTCCAGAAACTCCAACAGAACACCTCTCAGCCACACAAGGTACGTTTACCAGTAGTTCGCATGGCCTTGCAACAAAAGTAAGAGCTGACTGAGATAACTTTTTTGCATATTTTCTTTGGAATAAAAATACACTCAGGACTTGCTGAGTTGGGTAGACGGGGCAGCCCTCCGGCCGCTGTCTTGCTATAATTACCGCCAGCTTTAGCAATTGTACTAACGTTTAGATAACCCCACCTGTCTCCACAGTCATAGCAGCACTGTCCCGTCACACATCTCAGAGTCACGAGGTCAAACACCCAGCTCTTTTAACGAGGAAGAGGATGACGATGATGAAGACGATGACAATCCCTCTTCCCCAGAGTGAGCCTCTGCTTACCGGAACGTCGCCCTTAACGCTGGGACAGGATTTCCAAGCACCGCTGGGGAGGATTGCTACACAGGAAATAAGCTGCCACTCCTCGCTATATTACAATATTTTTAACTTCGCTCGCAATCACTTACTCCCTCTTTCCCAGTTTGGCACAACTGGGCAGGAGTGTTTGGCTCTGGGAAAGACAGTTCGCTGAGTTTCTGTGGTGCTTTTTTATGCTATCAGTTGACATGCTAACCGCAGGTCGGGCTGTAGAGGAGAGTAAATAATTGAAGGGTAATGTATTTTTCATGAAAGATCCTGAGTTTAATTTCTTACATTCTCCAATTGTTATTTAGAGGACTTTCAGATTCTTTCCAAAAAATGTATTTATTTCGATCATATCTAACTATAACGATGTCTGCTAGTCCAGCAGGCTAGTGCCACTTTATTTTCTTCGCTGTGGGGATCGGATAAGCCCTGTCCTGAATTGAAAGGAATTTATATCCTTGCATTAAAAAATGGAAATGTGTTCTTTTTTTATAAGTGGTTTCAATTCATTTTGTTGTATTACATAGTTTATTCACTGTCATTTACTGCAGTTGTTAAAGGAACTGGAAATATTGATGGTTGTCATCAGCTGTTCTCAGTTCATGTAGCTTGGAGCATGTTGCATCAAGCTAACTGAATGTTGCATGTTAGGAGATCTTGGTAGTCTTTCTGTGAGTGTAATTAAAAACATTTTTTGTTACAATTCAGAGTGGCCAATACAAGGGACACCTCCCTGATCCACACCATTTTAAACTGACTTAACAGAATAACTAATGACTTTTGGTTTGCAAATGTAACTGTATGTACATGTATACATATATAAACATATAATTTTGGTTATGTGTGGTGTGGTCTACAAAGAAAATAACCATGACAATGTTTTAAGTATACACATTTTTAGTTATCAAAATGATAAACCAATACTTGTAAATACAGTAGTTGCATGGACCTGCAGCGAGGACCTGTTTAAACCTTCTAAGTGATGATACAATGCCTCTCCTGGATAAGTAGAGGTACGTGTGAATTAAACAGTATACTACATATCACATGACTGTATTTAAACAAGTGAGAATTGATAAGCTAAAAGATTAAATCAATTTTTGTTTCAATCAATTTTTCTTCTGTTCAAAATTAAGTTACGTTTTTATAAAAGAAAGGAAAAGTGAAGTGTATCTTAATAGTGATAAGCTAAGAGCTTTAAACAATAATGATAAACTCAATTAGTAGTTCTAAATGTGTAAATGCATCAAATCATGAAAGAAACAAACTTAGAGTAAAAGTGTTGTTTTAGACCATTTTCCACTGCAGTGCTGAGTTGCAGTGTTTCTCATACTACTTTTGACGCTAACTTAATTTTATTCTTTGTATATTATCATCATGGTAATCATTTCTGTAGGTAAAAAGTCATATTTTAAATATTTTTTGTTTCTTCTGTCCTCCAAACTACAATGCCAGTTTTAAATCTTTTAGTATTCCTGCTTGTCAACAATAAAACCACACCAATATTAAGGCAACAACATTCATATCAGGCTGGGTAAAGTTATTAGATGTGTTTTATATTTTATGTCATTTATAAATTAAATTAATTCCGCAAAGCATTTTATGCTGTCCTATATGCAATTCATATGCATACGCAATAGTATAAGTCATATGCAGTTTGCAGTACATTTTTATGATGTAGTTTATGGCTTTTATCTTAAAAAATCATATTTATAAAAGCATTCTTAAATCGTTTGATAAAGAGTAGGTTCGCACTGTAAGAGATAAAAAACGCCAACATACTCAGCGGTAGGTGGGAATGCTCAATAGCTTTTTTTGTATTCAACACTCCAAGGTATGCGCTTACAGAAATCGATTCATGAACACAATATGAGAATTATTCAGTAGAGTAAAAACATCTACTATAGAGATTGACAACCACCGCAAGTTCACTATGCGCTGATTTAGTATACCTTGTAGAAA
>JAZGTI010013541.1:0-14775 GCA_036877585.1 Botia kubotai
CTGTGTGTGTGTGAGCGTCTGTGTGTGTGTGAGCGTGTGTGTGTGCGTGTGAGCGTCTGTGTGCGTGTGAGCGTCTGTGTGTGTGTGAGCGTCTGTGTGTGTGTGAGCGTCTGTGTGTGTGTGAGCGTCTGTGTGTGTGTGAGCGTCTGTGAGCGTCTGTGTGTGTGTGAACGTCTGTGTGTGTGTGAGCGTCTGTGTGTGTGTGAGCGTCTGTGTGTGTAAAATATTATCAGTCTGAAAAAAAAATCTATGGAATCACATCACTAATACTAATGCAGGGCAGTTGTTGGCTAATGTTTAGAGAGTCAGCTTGTAGCCCGGAAGTCGCAAGTTTGATTCCCACAGCTGGCAGGAAATGACTGCGGTGCCCTTGAGCAAGGCACCTTTCCCCCAGTTGCTTCCCCGACATTGCAGCAGTTACCCACAAGGGTAAACAGTATTTGTTCACGACAAATTCCAAGAATTGTACAGAAACTATATGCAGAACTGTATGAGTGTACAGCTATATCAGTGGCTGCCCTGAAGGCCAGTGTGGACCAGCTTCAGGACTGTTCCCTGCTGCAGGACTGTTCCCTGCTGCAGGACTGTTCCCTGCTGCAGGACTGTTCCCTGCTGCAGGACTGTTCCCTGCTTGCAGGACTGTTCCCTGCTGCAGGACTGTTCACTGCTGCAGGACTGTTCCCTGCTGCAGGACTGTTCACTGCTGCAGGACTGTTCCCTGCTGCAGGACTGTTCACTGCTGCAGGACTGTTCACTGCTGCAGGACTGTTCCCTGCTGCAGTCCAGTCATGAAGAGCTGCTCTCTGTCTGACTCTCAAAATCCACAAGAATCAATATTTTATGTACATTCTCATTACTGTTATACCAGTATATGCTTTTTATTCAAAACAAACTAAATTAAACAAACAGTAATTTTTGGTGTTTTTTAAGGATGGTGTCACAGTGTAAGATATTGGAAGGGCCTTAAAACAGGCCTCATTTTCCTGGTGTAAAATTTTTTTTATTATAATGTTGGATAATATAATGGAGTGCACATAACATTGTACACATTGTACTGTATACAAGATTTTTCACAATTCTTGTTGTGCCAAAATGACATGAAAATGAGTCTAAATCACTCTAAAAGGCACTCATGCTGTTTTCTTTGTGTGTGTGTTTGTGTTGTCAGGTTTGAGCTGATGCGCATGTGCTGGCAGTACAACCCCAAAATGCGTCCGTCCTTCCTGGAGATCATCAGCAGCATCAGGGATGACCTGGAGCCAGGCTTCAAGGAGATGAGCTTCTTTTATAGCGAGGAGAACAGACCTCCCGACATGGAGGAGCTGGAGAATGTGGGAGTGATGGAGAATGTTCTTCTGGAGCCATCCTCCAGCCTGCAGCCCCTCACCTCCTCCCCAGGCTCTCCTCACCGGTGTGTCCCTGGAACCCAGGCCTCCACCACGCCAGCCAGTCCATCTTCTCCCCAGTCCTCCCCCTGCTCCACAGACAAGCGCCCTCCTCCCTTGGCCAATGGGCCCTCCATTGCTCTCCGGAGCTTGTTTGCTGAGACCCAGCCTTACTCTCACATGAACGGGGGCCATAAGAATGAGCATGCCTTGCCTTTGCCCCAGTCGTCGACTTGATGATGAGCAGCCTGTTTCCTTTGACTGACACTCAAACATACTTGTATGTGTGTCAAGCGACTGTGTGGTCTCTTGAGAAAATATATAAAATATATTATAGAGAGAGAGACAAGAACAGAGAAAATGATATAAACTGAGAGTACAGGCAATCAATTTTCAATCACACCTCAAAAGACAAAGTTTGCATTTCTTTGTTTTTGTGTGTATTTCGATTGAATTGATTGACTTGAACTCATGTGTTACTTGTGCTGAAGTAGCAGGACTGAATTACTGACGGCTTTATTCTCACACCTGTGAGGCTGGCTGTGTTTGTTATCTTCTATTATTGTAAAATGGTTTTGAACGGCCTATCAGAGCCAGTACTGCTACAGTGGCATTATTACAGCACACTGCATATTTTTAGACAAAGTGTTTTTCCAAAGACATGCGTCTATAGCACAGATGAGAGTGTCTTTTCCACCCAGACTAGTTGAATATGAGTTCAATATGGCCCTTTGTGTGGGGGCCGCATTGAAATGCCCCCCAGCGATCAAACTGAAATTTAGGTTCAGAGGTAAAATCGCTGATTTCCATACGCCATACCACCGGACTGTGCAGTATAATTAAATTCTCTAACCTGCCAAAATCTTTTCTTTTATATTGCAAAATAGTTTACTGTCTGCTTTTCTGTTTCTTCCACATCATCTCAAACTTGATCAATGTCCAGTGTGACACAGTTTCTCACACTGTTGTACATAATCTTTCAAATCATCTGCTGCTTAAACAATGAATAGAGAGTTATTTACCCGTATCTTTCTCTATGAAATCTCTCTCTTTGAGTCAGACATTTCAGACAGCAACAAAACACAAAATCATCCTGACACGAAAGATACAAATGTCACAACAAATGCAACAGACTCTGAATAAATGAATCATTTTGAAGGTCTTTCAGTAAAAAACATGCAAATCAAGTTTTTTCCAGTCATAAAAGTGGCATTGTGAAGCTTTTGTGTGATTGGATGCAGAGCGTGTACACTGACTTTAAACTGATCAGCTGCTATTTCATTTCTTTTCTGGTTTATAAAAGTGTGTGTGTATAAACGAGGTTCTTCAGATGTGCTCCTTTGCACCTTTCCACTAAGTCCATCTAGTTCTGCAAAAGATGAAAACATCAGAAGGTTCAGTTGAGTTCAACCATGTAAAGTTCTGTATTGCCTTCTGTTTTTGACAGAGCTTTCTGAAGTTCATACTGTTTTTCTCAGTAAACATGCTTCTGTTGTCATGCCGTTATTGGTGATGTCCTGGGAAGGCAGAAGATGTTTTTGTCTCTCTAAGACTGTGGCCAGCATGAGTCTCTAACAGCTCTGCACTGTCATTCATCAGATATTCTCAGGTCAGAACCTCTTCAGAGTTTTCCAGCCTCACATTCAGTCACACACAAAGCGTTATGGTCAAATATATTCACACAAGCCAACTAGACTGAAAACACACTCGAGTTCATTTCCTTGCTTCAGTCTTGTGTTTTTAAACTGTTCAGCTCGCTACCGTTAGATGTTACAAACTCCACATTTCCTTCCTGTCAAGCAGAGCTGATGTCATATCCAGCATATCTCTATGCAGACGGTGTGTTTGTTACATGTTTTTAAGTCATCTTTAACACATCGGTTTGACTATAAGTGCCAGTGTTTTTTAATGTTTGTTTTTTTTTTTAAGGTTTTTTCAAAGAACTAGCTGCCACCTTTCCCCCCATCCTGAGCTTGTTCCTTTATTTATTTTATTTTCCTTTTTTGTGATTATTATAATCACTGTAAATTCCCCAGATTTAAATAGAACAGTTGAGATAGTTTTAGATGTTTTTTCATGACTTGGGGACTTTATTTTCATTCAAACATTTATCTACCTCACACTCTTTTTTATGTACCTGTAAATAAAGTAAATGTGACCTTTCTCATGAAAAGGACAATATTTCTGGTCTCTGTATCTGGATAAACTTCATCAAAGATGCAAACTACCATCTTGGAGTGGAAAAAAATACAGAATTTTGGACTTTTTTTATCTTGTTCATTATTTGGGAGATTTAAACATGAAAGCGCAGGTCTTAACATTTAATTTATTTCATCTTGTAACCTAGTCGCTGGGGCAAAGGTCAATATTCAGTATAAAATATAGCAAAATATACAATTGTATAAATGAAGGGGAATTTTGGAATGGTTTCCTCAGCAGATGTTGATCTCACTCTTTCATGTTTCTGAATTCCACATTTTAGTATCTTTATTTCTCATTATAGATTCTTTGGAAAATTGTACTTCAGATATTTCAGAGCCCAAATATTCATTGAAACAAAAGTACTTTGAGTGTGAAGGGATGTATGTAACTTTGTGCTGTTGTCAAGTGCATCAGTGTACAGTATGATGAACAATTTGTAAGAATTGTCCTTCCAAACCAAAGGTCAGTGTTGAGAGAACCGTTTTAAATTCACTGAAATAACCAGAAGTGTTGCAACGATCACTGAGGGGTTCTGGTGGAAACAGGAGCTTTAGAAGCCAGATTTATGGCATATTTTTACAGCTGTTCAGAATAGAATAAAAGTTGGAAACGCTGCTGATTATTGTGAACGAGAGGTTGCTGTGCAGAACTGGGCTGATTAAATATAAAATCATATTTTATGAATTCAAGATATAGTCTAAATATCATAGATTGTTAATGATATTTGCAGTTAATCTGAACATAAGGGGAATGTCTGAATTTAAGATCAGCAGATTTCATGTCAGATTTGTAGCACACCCTCCCGGGTATCAAAACCAGCCCAAGCAAACTATCTAACAGCATTTTTTCCCTAAAGGTTGTTCATGGTGGTTTTTGTTTTATAGATTGTTCAAGATCATGCAAGACAACAAACCTGCTGCCTCCTCTCTGATTCTATTTGCAGAACTGTAAGACCAATCCAAGTGATGGTTCATTCCTCGATTACAGATCTATTCACCATGAGCTTAATATTCTCAGGGCTGAAGGTTCAGAGAGGGTGTCAGTGGGACAGGAAGTGACCTGTCTTTATGGCTCACTTTCCTCCTGCTGCACATCATCATCTCATTAGATGCATTTCTGAAATGTGACCATGCCAATGTCCTCAAAAACAACACGTCTGAGAGCAAAACACAGCAGGTGTTTGTGATCTGTGGTACCATCAGGGGTTTGAAGAAGACATTGTTTTATTCCATGTTGTTTTATTTTACTTGCTGATGTTGATAGAGAAAACTGTGGGTTCATTTCAGTGGAACACTTGAGATGAGATGTTTGTGTTCACTACATAAAAGATGCTGATTGGGAAGGGAGAGCGTTTTGTGCTCCATGTCTGTTCAGATCTGCCTTTTCTGATTAAAAAAAGCACTTATTAACTTGGTGTTGTTTTCTTTTGTTTACATTTTAAGATCAAGTGTGTGTGTCCCGTGAAGAGGATCAATACAGTTAATTTACAGTGGCACATGAATCAAAAATCTTTTATTCATGTGATACTTATTAAAACCAAATATTTTAAACCAAATATATAAAAACAGAATATAATAAAAACAGATCGATAGCTTTGTGGTTTCTGTCCTCACATATAACGGGGGGTGTGGGTAATTATGACAGTGTCATTGTAGTTATTGTGTTGCAGTAATATTTTATACAAATATAATAATGATGATGCTTTGTATTCGCGCACATATCTGAGAGGACTTAACAAAGCATCACAAGTTGCCATGGAAACTAGTTGAGCTGTAATAGTAGATAATAACAGCATTGTTAGATAAAAGAGTCTGTGTGAATATTATCTGAATGTCATTATTGATGATATTATGTACAGTATTGATATATTTGGGGTCAAACTGTTTGAATCTTGAAAACAGTCAACAAGAAAATATAACATCATCATAACCAATACACATGGAAATAATAGTGCTGTGTTAGTCCCTGTTCCCATGTCTTCTGGAACTACAGCTTCAATGGTGTGAGGTTTCATGTTTTGTTGTTCTAAAAGAATTTGAATCATCTGTTAGAATAGACAGGTTCTTGTGGTTTCTGCAGGAACAGAAATCAGAGTTCTCAGCAATCAAATGTACAAGTAAAATATATATAAATCAAAAAGTTATGCTTTGACCTCATTTTATATAAAACACCAGGTAGGTAAAGTGTAAAAAACTATGTAAATTTGAGTAATTTATCATATTGTAAAACATATTGTAAAAGGTCAATATGACCCCAGACATTAAATCATTGTTAGAATTTGCACAATAACAGGAGGGTTAATAGCATCTTTTATTATTATAAAATGTCTAACATTATTACAGACGATTATGCCCTAAATATTTGCCACTTACTGCAGAGAAACTGCATTACCCATCATGCTCTCGCGCTCTCTCTGTCTCGTAACTATGACGCAGTTGGTGACGCGTTTGTTGTCAGACGGACAGTCTGTAGTACACAAACAGCTGCGGGGAGATTGTGGGGTTTCTTCGGTTAAACGCGTTGTGAGGTCTGTTAGGATTCATTCATAACACACATGTGATGTGTCGTGCATCGCATTGCTGCGTTAGATTTGATGTTGGTATAATCTGAATGGAAGAGTTGAAAGCTGTCCAGCAGTTCTGCAATGTTTGTGTTTACATGTTTGTGTTTACATGTTTGTGTTGATGTGCTGATTGACAACAGTGCAAAATATACACAGTGAATACACAGCTCCGAATCTTGATGTTCTTATGATATTTCAATTGTATGTTTTAATAATAATAACTAAACAGGCAGTGTTACCAGACAACCGTACACAAAACAGAGTAGCGCTGTTTCACATAAATAAAGAGTACAAGTCACTTTCATCTGCTTTGAATTATGATCGCATTTTGCCCTCTCTGCAAAAACATTGTGTAAACGGATTCTGTTTTTTTTATTTTGAAATTGTTTCCTTTAGTGTCTGAAACCCAGTAAGCTGACAGAGGTAAGATTCTGTCCCAGGCATCTCACAGGAAATGGCCTCAGAACTCCATGAAACAATATTTATAGCCAAGCAGGAGAGACACAAGAACCTTTTCCTGAACTACAGAAATCTCAGCAATTTCCCCATTGAGCTTCTTAAAGATCAAGGTCTTCAGTTTCTGGAGAGACTCTACATGAAGAGAAACTCTCTCACAACACTGGTGAGATTTCTTTCTCTTCATTTTTTTGGTGTTGGGATTGTTTTGAAAAATTGTTTATTTTGTTCACTTTTTTATTTTATATTCCTCTTGTCAGCCTGAGAATCTAGCCCAGAAACTGCCCAACCTGATTGAACTGTGAGTATTCACTTATTTATGTTGCTGGGTTATACAACTGCAATACTGCTGTTGTCCCTCAACGAATTTTAGTAGTGAAATTTCCTTATCAACATAATCCGAGTTTAAATGAATTGTATGGGCTTGATAAAAGGAAATATGGTCTTTTATCCTAATTTAAGATTATGAAACGTAACCCCAACAATTTGTATTTTGTTTCATTTAGATACCTACATTCAAATAATATTGCTATTATTCCACAAGGTAATTTTGTCACTTATAGCTGTTACATAACAGATTTGTTTTCAGATTATAGATTCTTGTTTAATTGAAAATTTTTCTTTATTTTAATATTGCAGCAATTGGCAACCTGGTGAAGCTGCAGTCCCTGGACCTGAGTGACAACACCCTGCAAGTCATCTGCCCAGAGATTGGTCAGTTGCGCTCCTTACGACATCTGCGACTGGCCAATAATCAACTGAAATTTCTCCCACAAGGTGCCACTTATTGTTCTTACTGTATATTTCAGCAGATGCTGTTCAGGGTTTTTATTTATCACACATCAGTTCTTCAGAACACATGTTAATGCATTGTTCAAATGCACGTTTAGCATGTTTAGAAGCCTTACTCATGTTCCTGTGTAAAATCCCACAATGCATCATCTACTGTGTTTGCCCTCAGTGGCAAGATATTCTGACATGAGGCTAGCAGATATCTGGATGTGTTTGTGCTGGTAGAACTGGGAGATCTTCGAGAGCTGGAGACCCTTGATGTGTCCATGAACCTCCTGAGGACTTTGCCGGAAAATCTCCACCATTGTCTGTCTCTTCAGTGTCTGACTGCGGACCGCAACCTCCTGCACAGCGTCCCCCGTCAACTCTGTCTGCTGCCTGATCTCAACGAGCTCTCGATGGCTGCCAACTGCCTGACCTCACTTCCTGTGGGTGAGCAGATGCTCACAAACTCAGTCTTATGTTACAAGAAGAGTTGTGATTGACAGGACCCATGTTCCTTTTTTAAAAATTGACAGTCTGTCGGTCTGCCAGTTGGCACTGTCTCTGATTCCCACTCAGTGTTGAATAGGCGTGTCAGTTAAGATAGCCCAAACATATGCAGGGTCTTCAGTAACTCAGGGGGAATCTCGTACACTGGTGTCTGGTGTACCTCCGCTAATCAGATGGGAACAGTTTTTGTTTTTTCTAGAGAAATTTGTATTATATTAATGTTCATTTTCCATATAAATAATTAACTTTCATTTTATGGACCATGCTTAACAAACAGAGTCATATTTCCCACAATGCATAAATGTAGGCAGATTAGCCTGATGTCAATAGTAGCTTTTATGAAGTTATTAAAAACATCCACAAAACATACAGTTTTGTGGTACTGTATGGCAAATGAAGAGTTGTTTTGCTGGCTGTGGTAATTTTGACAGTGTTGAATTTTGTTTTACATCCATATTTTTTATATTTATATTTAGTCAGTAAATTGTTGTTTTTCAGATTTTGTTGTAAGCCTTTTTCTGTGACTGTGCAGATGATTTTCAACTGCATTTCAGTAGATTTTTCTACCTGTCAGTCCAGTTCGGTCTCCATTGACTGACACACACAGTCATGATGAATAGTGACCTCACAAGAATGTTGGTCCACACAGACAGAATGAACATGATATGGTGTAGGTGCAGAGGTAAAATCAGTGGTGAGAGGCTGAAACGCCAGTTGTCCAGGTGCACTATGGCTGAACACTTCACTATTACACAGTCATAATTCATCATGACTGTGTGTCATGCAGACAGAATGAACATGATATGGTGTAGGTGCAGAGGTAAAATCAGTGGTGAGAGGCTGAAATGCCAGTTGTCCAGGTGCACTATGGCTGAACTGCCTTGTTGTCAGGGGGCGGCGGTCTGCCGTCTGTTCTCTTTGGCGAATGGGAACAGAAAGTGCTTCATATGTTGCTGTCACTGGACTGGACAGCGACTGCTGTTTTTCTTCTGGTTGATGACAGTTGTTGAGCATCAGCTGTATGTGATTACTGTATGCCATTCTTACCAGCTGCTGTTGGAGCCTTTCTGTGTGGTTGCCTTCCACAGCAGATATATTATATATATATATTTATATATATTATATTTATATAAATATATTTAGATCACTTTACCTAGTGATTGCTATCAGGATGTGAAGAGACTTTCAACCAGCATAACAACATGTTGGAAAAAAATGTCTTGGAAAAATAACCTGTCTTGCCTTAAAAAAGTGCTGAGGAATGATTCACTCTACTGTCATTTCAAACTCAGATGACTCTGTTATATATTTATAAAAAATGTATGTTTCTTCTGTCTGATCAGATCTGGGACGTTCCATGGAGCTGCAGTTTGTCTTTGTGGACAACAACACACATCTAAAGGGCCTCCCATCATTTCTCTATAATAAAGTTATTGGTTGCAGTGGGTAAGTTCTTCTCTTTTCCTCTTGCGAGCATCAGGTCAACAGTAAACACACAGCCAGTCACATGCTCTGTGAATGATGTTTGTTGTGTGTATCTGTACTGCTTGTGTGTGCAGATGTGGTCTATCAGCTCAGCTGTCTGATGTAAAGCAACTGTCTCTGACTGTGGGAGATGTGACTGTTCCTTTCCCTCCTGAAGTGAAGGCCATTGGTTCAGAGGCCAACCGCGTGTTGCCACTGGAAGAGTTGGCATGCAGAGTCCTGCATGCGGCCCACAGCCGCACCAGTCAGGGTACGAGTCTAGAACACCCACGCATGCATCAGATTTCAGGATGCTGGTGTTAAACACTTCGGCTCTGTTCCAAAATCTGATGAGCTGCCCTTCTAGACAGCACTGCATGTGTTCTCTACAGAAAGGGCAATCCCAGAATCCATGTGATAAAGTGATTTACTGAAATATTTACTCATTTGTATTAAATTTAGCGGATGCTTTTTCATTGTTTATACTTGAGCAGAAAATCACTGCCAGAGCAATCTAATGTCAAGAGATTGTGCTTAAAGACACAATATGTACGATTTTTGTATTAAAATATCTTAAAACCACTTGCACAGTGCACCATCCCAAGTCACCTGTCAGTGATGTAATATTCGTGATGCCCCAGGTTCACAGTCATGGTCAAAAAGAACCATACGGGTTAATTAAATGACCCAAGAAGAGTTTTGGACAAGAGGAGAAATTAAACGAGGATCAATATCAGGTCATCGTCAATATTAATTATGTGTTATACATTGATTGTAAGTCAGCCTTTTTGAAAATGCTGTGGTTATGTTCAAATGTACTTTTAGTATGATTGTTTTGAACAGGTAAAACTGTGCTGTATTTCCCCACCATTTAATCAAACAAATAAAGTGACATGTATGAGTAGTAATTTAGTTAGAATTCATTACAATGAAATAAAATGATGTGATCAAATGTGATGATAAATCAAATGTAATGATAGCTAATGAGTTGACCCTTTGTGAGGTAACTTCTCAGTTAACAACCCAGATATTGAACCACTGGTCACACTGTGTTTCTGAAAGCCTGACGTCTCTGATAACGTCTCTCTCATCCTGTGTGCAGACATGAAGTTTCTGTTGCCCAGGAGTCTTCTGGAGGTGCTCCGGTGGCCTCTGGGTCACTGTCATCGCTGCAGCCAGCCCATGTTCACCATCATCTACCCCAAACTCTTTCCTCTCAGAGAGACGCCCCTCGCTGGAGTCCACAAGAGGTGCCGACTCTCCCTCTCTCTGATGTGTTTTAATGCAGGTGCATGCTGGGATTGAGTCATGAAGATAAGGCCCGTTCACATTGTAAATATATAACTGTAACGATACCTCTGTTAGCATCCCTCAGAAAGTGATGCCAACAATATTGTTCCCTGTATCTTTATCATTATAGTGTGTGTATATAATGATAAAGAACATTTAGAACAATTTTTAAAATGTTACTTTTATGTTTATAACTGTTTAGTATGTTTAGTAACTGCATAGCGATGTGTAGCAACCACTCAGAATACCGGCATTATGTTGTCAGGTTTCACACATGCAAGCATGTTTTCTTTTGTCTGTTATTAACAAAGATCCAGTTGTGTGTTACATTCTCTCTCTGTTTTGCTTTAACAGAACCACTGTGAGTTTTGTAGCATACTGTTGCTCCAGCCAGTGTTTGACAACCTTTGACCTGCAGGGCTGAAATCTCTTATACGCTGACTTCACATCCCTGCTCACAGCAGTCTCATCACCACAATGAGGGTGGAGAGCATCACAGGAGACTGTTGAGCTGAAGTCCACTACACACACGGCTGGTAGCTCATCGTGCTGAAGATTTTCAAGACCTCAGAAGATGCTCCACACGTCAGTGTGTCGTTTTACCCACAGACAGTGGCCGCTTTAAACCCGATTCAGAAATCAATGCAGAACTGGCCTGTTCAATAAAGAATTCATTTGATATTATTACAGTTACTAAAAGCAGAAAGGTTGAAATATGGATTATTAATACATTAAGAGTGTAATTAGTAGAGGTTTCTTACATGCTCTTACCAACCTTGATACACTTAGGACATTGATACACTAAGGACTTGTTAGTTTTAGGAGAAATATTGAATGAAATATCCAAAAATATTTTGGAAAATGGACCACATTTTTTAAATTAGGCTTACTGTACTATAGAGTTAAATGCCATGCTCCTGTTTATAACATTGTTACTGTATTTAAGAATATTAGTGGTGCTTGCGAAGCAAAGCTTTTCACTATCACTATTCTCCTGCATACATTTATCTAGACAAAACTTCGGTACGTAACTCGTCTCACACTGTTTCACTGTGTCATAGACTCATGAATGAGGGGTCAAATCAACGGGCTTATTGAGGAGAGGTGTGCTGTGTCTTTTATACGTGATTGCTGTACGATGTTCGCCCGGTTTGTGAAAAAATGGACAAAATAATGTGACTTCACATCAGGCGGGGTGTGATGTGGGCTGTCTTCGGTTGATTAAAGACCAGATGTGCTGCTGTATTCTGAATCGTTTGCAGGGGTTTGGATGCAGTGGCTGGAAGACGTTAACAACATACTAAAACATGTTAGAGAATGTCACACACAAAGTATTTTAAACCATTATACACTTGTTTTAGGCAGAGCTTTGTCACACCAACATGAAGTGTGTCCTCAATCTTTACGACTACAGTACTAAAAATTACTTTTTAAAACAAATATATTTGACAAATATAATATAATGACAAATATATCAGCATCTTAGTTTTTAAAACTTTGACCAAATTACTACAAAAACATTTTAAAGTTGCTTTTTCAATATGGATTCAGATTTATTTCAGAACGCGTTGAGCATCATCACATTGTTTTACTTGTGACTGTCTCAGTCTAGACACTGTATGCAAATATATAAGAAAATAAAACCAATACTTGTCTAATATATAAACAATTTGAGAGTTGCCTTTTTAAATATGTTGAATCGACACTTGTAGCACAACATATTTTATTATCATTTGTCAACTTGCTGCAGAAATAAATCATTTTAAAGAAAAGTGGTGAGAAAAGCAAGTGTTTAATATCATATTGGTCATGCAGGCTGGAATCAAGCAGGCTGCACTTATTTCTGTGTCTAATTGTTTTGTATATTTCCTTACACATTATTATAAGCCACAGTTCATGAAAGGTGCGCTACACTTTACTAAAAAACACGTTCATTATACGATAATACCTATTATTATTGTATTGTTATTCATGTAATGAATGTGTAATATCTCATGTTTCATCAGTTCGCCCACTGCCACAGGTGACAAAATGGATGATTGTGTTTGTGAAGTGGGCTTTTGAAGGACACTGATACATGAGTGAGGACCAGTGAGATGATCCTCATCTCAGCAGCAGTCACAGACACGGATTCCTCCTACTGCTTTCAGATCATTTCTAGTTCTCGTTCTTTTACTTGAGAACTTCACAGTAAAGGTAAGTGAATTAATTCAATTTGAAAATTAAACTGACAAATTGAAGGCATTACTGTCATTGAACTGCTTAACAATCACACTTAAATTATCACACAGATAATGGCGTCACACAGAGCAGATTGTTAAATTCTTTGTGTAAATAAAGTAGTGTGTATAAACCAATCAGCAGAGGAGTCAAATCTCACAGCAAATTCAAGTCTGCAAATGTTTCTTAAAGCACCATATGTATGGGGCCAATAAGAAGCACCAAAGTACTCTAAATGAATTAAATAATAATGTTTCAGTCTGAATTATAATTATTAAATACAAATAAATCAATAATTAAATGTATCCATTTATTTTGTACAATTCTATGAAAACAGCATTTATTATTTAAAATTTCACAACATCCTCTTTCACATTACCATTGTTTAAATATCTCCTTTTTATAATAAAATGTGCTTTTCAAAAAGCTGTTTTTCATAATAAATATGCTGAATTTATGAATGACATCTATTATGCTTTTGTCGCCATCTGTTTGTAACATTCTTCAGTGCCTGAAATTTGTCACAAAATCAGAACCAGCCGTTTTTAAGTGATATAAAATATAAATCATTATTATAAGCTCTCTGTTTTTAACCAAAAATGTATCAATTACAGCTTTAACATGCCAAAAAAGACCCCTCCCGGCTTCAAGGGTTTTTCCCCATCTATACATCATTGGAGTTTTGGTTCCTTGTCACTGTCGTCCTGTTGTGGGAGACTGCTGACATTTAGCTTGGCTTAGGGTTTGTAAATTGTTCATTAGTGGTGCTTGTGAAGCAAAGCATCACTATTATCTGACATCATCATCATCTTTTTCTGAACAAAATTTCTACACGCTACTCGTGCTGCTGGGTTTGTCTTAGACCCGTGAACGAGGTGACAAATCAACAGTCTTATTGTGGGGGTGTGCTACGACTTTTATAAGTGATCAGGTGTTCAATGTCTTTGGGGCATATGAAAAAGTGGGCGAAAAAATTCCATAGACTTAACATTTAATTTCATAGCCACGCCCTAGCAACCAGTTACAGTACCCTAGCAACCACCCTATTCACTTCCATTTATAAAGGTGAGAGGCATCAGAACATCATAGAGACAAGAGGGTGGTCTCTTTTGACTCAGACTGGCAAGAAGTCTTTAATTATTACCATGGAAACTGTCCAGCCATGCCCTAGCAACTATTTAGAGCACCCTAGCAACCAACATGAATTAGCTATATCTCAGCACCAGAACATCATAGAGAAATGGGAGTATTACTTTTACCCTGTTAACTGTCTAGCTACACCCCAGCAACCATATCATAAAATAAGCCATATCTCAACCTTAAAACATTGCAGACACATGTGGGTGGGCTTATTTGACTCGAGCTGTCAGTGGGTTTTAGGTATTGCCCTGGCAACTTCCTGACCACAACCTAGCAACCATTTAGATCACCCTAGCAACCTCCTAACATCATGAATAAGCCATATTTTAGTATATCTATCATGCTAGTATCATGCTAAGTCACATTAGCATCATGTTAACATCATGCAAAGTCGCATTAGCATCATGTTAACATCATGCAGTCGCATTAGCATCATGTTAACATCATGCAAAGTCACATTAGCATCATGTTAACATCATGCAGTCGCATTAGCATCATGTTAACATCATGCAAAGTCGCATTAGCATCATGTTAACATCATGCAAAGTCGCATTAGCATCATGTTAACATCATGCAGTCGTATTAGCATCATGTTAACACCATGCAAAGTCGCATTAGCATCATGTTAACATCATGCAAAGTCGTATTAGCATCATGTTAACACCATGCAAAGTCGCATTAGCATCATGTTAACATCATGCAAAGTCGCATTAGCATCATGTTAACATCATGCAGTCGCATTAGCATCATGTTAACATCATGCAAAGTCGC
>JAZGTI010013542.1:0-14775 GCA_036877585.1 Botia kubotai
GGCAGCTTTGGGTTTGGTGCCAGATCATATTTAAGAGACCTTCAAAAGTCACCCTTGGGTGTGACAGGGGAGATCTCAGCAGCACTGTATTTCTGATGCCAATCCTTGTATGAGAGATATGGGAGAGCTCACAGACCAGGGCTCAGTTGTTGAAGTGTGCTTTGGAATCTATTGAATATTACAAAAGTAAATCTGTTTTGCTATTCATGCTATAGGACTATTAAAATATTATATATATATATTACATATTTCACACAATACATTGTACTGTATGAAAATGTCATCATCCCTCTGATCCATATGTAAATAAATTTGCCTATTCAGTGTTTTATTTTTCTGACAATAAAATGTCTTTTCTCAGCAAATTTTGACTGTTGCAATTATTCATGATAAACTTAATTAGCTAATCACTCTGCCATGTAATTAATTCAACTAAATGTTTTAATCGATTCATTAAACCATGTTTATGTTATCAAGAGGATTTAAAATAAATTACAAAAAGTCCATGGATAATATGACTCAGTTTAATTTCTCCATGTTAAAACTGTGGCTCAATATTTTCTTTTATAATAAGCAACTTCCTCCATGTCATGATTAGTTGAAAGCAGTTAAAGGTCATTTAGATGCTGCCACACACTCTTTACATGCAACCTTTCTTGTCTAATGGACTGGAAACAGGTGCAGCATTCAACATTATTAGCTAATCTGCTGTTTGAAACTGTAGCACTCAAAGGTTTGTTAACAATACAGCATTAATTCTACACTATCTTGAAATTATGTGGATTACTTTTATTAAGTTCATAGTTTGTGCTATGTTAATGTAGTTCTTAAAAGCCTTACCTTAAATTGCACCTGACAGCTTTACAATTAGAAACACTCTTCCTTCATATGTCCAGAAAGGCTTTATAATCCATTTTGTGTCTATGTTGTTAAGTAGGTTGAAAATGCTTCTCAAACAAGCCTCAAAGTTCTTCGGTTCAATTGGAGTCACTGAGGTGAAATTACATTGACATTGCATTTGGTGAATCATTCCATCAGGTTAGTGGTGGGGAATGTCATAGGTGAATCCCATTAAAAAAGAAAAGAAATGAGAGAACCATTTGTTTTTAATCTTCTCCATCGTCACCTTTGATCTTTAGCCTACGTTGCATCAGGGTCAGGATCACCGGGGGCCCATCAGTCAAAATGTCCTCGTTGTGGCGTCTTGTCTTCCCAGCATGCGTCACACCTGAACTCAGAAAGTTCAGGCATCATGACACTGCATGTTAAGTGTGTGCTTAACATTTCTGTCACCTCTAACAACCACACACACACATCACCGGTCAGCAAGTCTCAGGATACCGATTTAAATAATATATAAAGGAAAAAAGCCCACTTGTTACTGCTGTGTTGTTGATCATTTATAATAAAGGTTTTTATATGTATTACTTTTTACTCACTTAAACGTACTAAGAAAGACTTTTGACTTAAATGTGCAGTTATTTTTACAATATTTTAAATGGGACTGATCAGCCCTAAACAGAGCTGAAATGAAAAAAGTAGACATCAGAAATCAGATATACTGAAGCTTTTATGCAACCAGTAGTTCACAAACCAATTAAGATTTTAAAAGATTCTGAGAGAAACTAAATGCTCTGTTTCAAACACAGCTTCCATCTTTGAGCAATTTCTATGGGCATTTAGTTATGCTAATTCTGCACACCTTGCATGAAGTTTCAATTTTCATTCCTCATTTCAATCAGACACAACAACAGGTGTCATTTTTCATGGGCTGGTATTGTGTTGTCTTCAGAGCTTCACTGCAGAGTAATTTTATGAATCAAGCCCTTTGATTCCACAAGGCTTCATTAACTGGCAGCGTCTGCCACACTGAGTATGTTTATAAGTGAAGGCAAGCATGGAATCAAAAATCACTGTAGGGATGGCTCCCAGGATAGCTCCCCTTCCCCTGTGATTTTCTGCTAATGAAAAATAATGCCACATTTAAATTACTCTGCAAGTATAATTAATTGAAAGCCAGACAGCTTGGTTCATTCCACTTGGTTTATCTGTTTATTTAGAGTAGACTTGATGTATATGTTTAAGGATTGTAAGAATTATATTTCCCTAAAGATTTAAGTGTGATTAAAGTTATGGCAAAAAAGTTCTTTCTTATGTATATATATATATATATATATATATATATATACTATAGTACTGATTGATTTCTGTAGATTGCCTCATGTACATGCCCATATACACATTTACTATGTCACTTGGCCTCTTCTCCACTAATAACTGGTGGGTGTTCTGGCTCACTACGGCTGCTGTTGCATCATCCAGATTCCCCTACTCACTATTTAAAGCATGAGAATGGTGCTATATAAATCTAACTAATTAATATGTGTTTGACCTACTGGTGCTATTAATATTAAGCCCATCAAACACCAAGCTTGGCTTGCAGATGGGAAGACTCATGTGCAGACAGATAGCAGCAGAAGCGCGATGAGAGCAGTGGGCTGAACACACTGTGGGTGCAATTCCATTAAACTACTGCAAAGCATGAAAGAGTAGAGGTGGATTGCACATCTGAGAGCTGCCTGTGCTCACGGAAGTGCCCTGTGTGGTTATCAATATTGCCTGCCAGGATCCACCACTGCAGCTTAAACAGGCCCGAGGATGTTGGAAAATTTCTCCCCTTTAATCTTTGATTATTTATCGGTCCAGTCATACAACTTGTTTGTGGGCGGTTTCAAACTGATTTTTTTACACTGTCTTTGGTAAAATGTTTTAAAGCAAAAATACCCTGCAATGGCATTGACTGACAAATTTACATCTGGTTTGTCTTAAAGCATATTACAAACACCACATAGACATATAAACAAAAATGAAAACTTGATTTTCACCACAGAGGATCTTTAGCAAATGCAATAGTTAAGGCTTCTGTTTTAGCATAACAAGAATATAATTGTGCTTGTAAAAAAATTGTGCTTGCCGCCTGTTTCCATCTGAATGATTAGTGGTTCTATATTATAAAACTCTTCTAAGCATTACTTTGGACTTTTCCTGAGAAAAATACCATGTAATTGTGTATTCATCATAACAAGTATGTCAAAGAAAGCAAATACATTTAGCTGGATCCCCCACCCTGTCAGAGAAATGGCGGAAAAACTGCTGAATATCAGCAGGGCCCTAAATGAGTTCCATGGCAGATTCTCATTTTGATAAATATGCTGTACCTCAGCATTTGTGAAAGAGTTCAGCTGATGGGTGGAAATGCTGCTCGCCCATTAAACTGTAAACATTTACCCCATTTTTGAGTAAAAAAAAGCCCTTTTTTCCCCCTAAGCACTTTTGGTGGCGGGATGTGTATATTAGTGTTTGTAGCAAATAAAAAAAAAATTTTCAGCCACCAATAAAAATGTAGTACTCTTGGCTCTGTTTAACACATTTTATCATGATATCTGTTGTACAGAATTACACAGGTTTTCTCCAACAGCACAGACAAACAGTCTGCATGCGCATTTAAATACAATATGATAACAGAAGCTGGAAGCTTTTATGGTGGGAATGTTTAAATCTTTTTTAGTTTTAAAGATATGCAGTAATTGTATCTTTGGAACATCATAGTTTTGGTGTCTTCATGCTGTTTCCCTACAGAGGAAGACCAATTGGCAAATACGTTTGCAAATGAGTCTGTAAAAATCTGTAAAAAATCATTACAGAAGTCAAAGTCCTGGGTCCTCTGGACCTTTGGGCATGGTCTCTTAGGGACAGAAGCTGCATGTTGAGCTTTCATGTGTGTCTATTAGGTTTTGAAGGACTATGTCCCAGGCTTGAACGAATTTCTCAGGGAAGTAGTTATCAGATGTTATCAGGTCATGTGGCCTCTTATGGGTGACTTCCTCTAAGACTTTAATGACTTGCTCCATTGATATTTCCACTCTGTCAGCACAGGAGCTCAAGCAGCTGGAGTGAGCTCAAGCCAGCCTTAAATTATTGTCTTTACTGTAATATAAGTGGGGATGTTCAGTGGTAGAGTACATGCATTGCATAAGGGTTCATTCCCCAGCATGTCCAAGTGCTGTCTTGACCCTAATCAAAGTTCAACTATCCTATATACCTTTGCTATTGGTAGAGCATGGCACTAGTAACTCTATGGCCATAGGTTTGATTACCTGTAAATGTACATACCGATTTAATGTAAAGCCTAAAGGCTAAAGTTGCCTAAAAGTTGTTTTGGATCAAAGCATCTAACGAAAGCATGAATGTACATATGTGTGAAGATTTCTTTAAAAAACATGCTGTGTCATCTGAATTTAAGGTACTTTGTAATGCTTATGGGGAATATTTGCTTTTTAAAGTCAATTTACCCTTTTCTTGTATCTTGTAGTATTTTGTTATTGCTTTTATGCAAAATCTACTGGAATATGTGGCAGATGAGGCTGTTATCCCTACTGTTCTACTGGAATAATACACTGTGAGCACAAGACGTCAGCTGAGAATTGATTTGGATCATATCCCAGTCCTGTGTAATGAATGGCTCGTGTGCATGTCAAATCATGTGGAATTAACCAAGTGCGCTTGTGCCCTCCTAGGCTTTCACACATTGTTACTCTGTTCCAAAGCCTAGCAAGCTGCCTACGTTGGTAGTATTTAAGGCATCATAGTTAAATGCATTTGGAAGCATGCCTTAAAATGCTATTATACCTTAAAATGCTTGTAAGATACTTAATTTTGATCAAAATATAAAACACCATCTTATGTATGCTTTTTTGGCTGAAGCTATTCCAGAATGCATTGAGCTTAGTTAAGAAATTTACACAAAAAAGTTATAGAATTATAATAAAATCTCAATGAAATAGTACATTTCTTATGCTTAATAGTATACACTATTATGCTACACTGAATCTCTAGTGAATGTTATATGAAAAGCAATATTTGCTGGGTTGCTGCCTATGTAAGTTAGCATGCTTCCTAAAGGCAGCATTACTTTGGGTTTTGAAACAGGGATTATAAATTCTTCAATTTGTCCTGAATTGATTGACCATACACAGTTATTTGTATTCTTTGAATTTGTTGTGACAAATCTACTTTAAAAAAATTAGCTTTAATGCTAATGTTATGTTAACCACATATGCCTATATTGAACGGTTCTGATATTAGTTATAATGTGTGTTGTCTAGGATGTGTTTGTAGGTGGTGCAGGAACATATAAAGAGAAAGCGAATGTAAGTAGATTCTCTCTCACATACACACACATATAGTGTAAGTCTTTACTGACGTATTTATTGGTATTTATTATGGTATTTGCAGACAAAATAAAGGAAGTTCAGCAAATAAGAGAGTGGGCTTCTGGGGTTGAGGGAGCATGTTGTGTGCTATTTATTGTTGTGTATATCAGAGACAAGGCTGTCCGCATGGCCGCAGAGAATCTGCTGAGGGGCTTTAGCCAGTAGCTTAATATGGGGACACTTAATATGCAGTACCACCTTATAGCTAAAAAAGCCAATTGAAGGTGACTATGGGAATGTATTGCAGCATATTCCTGACCAACAGTTTTGGAGATTTTGGTTTATCCCAATCAGAAAGATAAGAGTTGTGCTTGCACCCTTCCTATGGCGTTTCCAATATGGCCGTCAAGTGAATTTCTTTCCATGGGCAGGTAAAGGTCTGTCTAATGACATGCTTCTGTCCGTTGTGCTGATGGTCAGTTTAATAGAGATATTGTCAGATCTTTCCCCGTTCTGCTGCTCCAATGTATGAAGAACATTCATTCTGTTCTGACAATTTTTACAGTGACAACTATAGCGATACACCACTGAGACATTTCTCCCCTAAGCACTTCTTTCCCAATACAAACAACTTAAAATAGATTTATTCTCACAAATATTGTATAAATTGAGTCTGAACCATACATTTTTCCAAAGCCTAAGTGCATATTGCAATAGTGTACTTCGGCTTTTTTTTCAGCATTTTGTTTTTTAGGTTTCAAATTAAGCAAATCATTTTATAGTTTACTGTTGAAAATGTTGTAAAAAGTTTTGGAAGAAATGATAAAGGCATGAAATAAAGTAAATTTATTGATAATGAGCTGACATTGGTATTGACACTAACCATCATATGATGTGTATCACTGCAAATTATAGGAATATACTGTACATAGTATATATAGTATATCTGGAAGTTATATCAGAAACACTGAGGATCATACAATGACGTAAAGGACTTAAGATAGATTGTGCTATATACTGTTGATCTTTAGCAATCTGCTGCTCTGGTCTGTATGTTTTATCCCTCCAGGTAAATACTGAGCTTAATGTGATCAGTTCTTCATGCTCAACTGCTTTAGTCTGAGGATTGCTGAGAAGCTACAGGAGGGATCAATATAGGGCCATAAATCCTCCGGCCATTGTGATGGCTATTGATTTGTTGCTCAGAGCCTGTACTATCAGCCCCATAGAACTATCACAGACGTACTCTCGTATTTGCCATTGATGTGCCCCGGGGTGAGATCTCACTGTTCTATCAGTTTCTCTCTCTATTATAGAGGCAAAATGACATTAGTCTGTTCTATATAATTGCTTTGTTACTGAGGTCCCCACTGATGGACTAAAGAGTCTCTTGGATAATTACTCTAGCAATGAGTTAAATGGGATGCAGGTCCAATTTGCCATAACGTTGTGCTGGCCAATATCCATTTCTCAGTTGTTGAAATTCAAATTATCAGAATTATTCTTTAAATGCATTCTGAATTTCAATGAAGTGGCACTTATTTGGCGGTTGGATGCCAATTCATTTTCTCAAAAAGCATTAAAGTATTAAACAGTTTGCGGGTCTTAAATAAGGCTGATTGCTCAATAAACGATTAAAGCAGAAAAACACATACTCACTTTTTAATGGACCAAGATACAAATATAATGATGAGAAAAACATTAGGCCCAGTTTTTGGCCCTCAAAATGCCATATATTTTCTACAGTATCATTGACTTTCCAGTCAGTTTTAAAGTTTAGCTGTAAAGTTTAAAATCTTGCTGAAACTTATTAATGGAGATAACGCTGACCTTTATAAAGAGATTTCTGTGAGTAAATTTCCCTTCTGGGATCAATAAGGAATAACTAGCTACCAGTGGCATGTGCTGGACCTCAGAAATGAGTCCCTGAAAGTTCTCTAGATTTGTATTTCAGTTTTATGTTCTCTCTGTTTTAACACTTAATGGGCCAATGCTTTAATAGTGCATTAATTTCTGTAGGGGTCTGAAGGCTTGATTATACCACACTTGTATTATATATATATAAGTATTATATAAGTTATATGGGGGAAACTATAAACTACAATATCTGATATCTTTATATTTTCAAATTTCATTCTTTAAACTTCAGGAACCAGATTTTCAGTAAAATACCAGAACAAAACTCCCAATAAATCAGGCTACCTGCTTCTGTATTTGATGAACTCATAAATATTTTTCTATCCTGAAGTGCCCTTTTATCTGCATTATGTCCCTGAGCTGTGGAGCCTGATGTATTCCATGTTTTATGAGGGCTTCAAACCCTCTGCCTGCAGTAAACTCTTCTTTTTTTTAGCTGTCACTATATCTGGCACTGACAGTTAGACTGCTTTTGCGCTCTTACACTTTTGAAAGCAGATGAAAGTGAGGTGCCACCCCCATGTGCCAAACATTGTGACTCCTGTTATATTAATTAGTCTGATGGTTCTCCCTGCTCTCGTACACCAATCTGATCTCTGAGTGGATTCACAGTCGTGTCCCCTCACTCCTCTGCTCCCCACATGGGACAAAAGGCAAAGGATAGTACGCAGCACGGCCAATTAAAAAAAGATACGTAGGAGAATTCATGCAAAACGTTCTCCAGTTCTGCACTGTGGGTACTTAGCCGGGCCCTGTTGTACAGTACATCAGGGTCCTCAAGGGTAAAGCGAGCCTGCGCCCTCTCCATGAGGGATGGCCTGCGCTTTCTCGTTTTTCTCCTTTCCAGCCGAATACCTTCCAGAGCCATCACCGCGACAACAGGCTTCTCTAATGGCCTTCTGTCTAAATCAGAAGCAGCAGCATGCAGTCGTACCGCACTGACCCTGTCGCCATCCATTAAGCGCAGTGGCTTTGGAAACAGTGACGGGCTGTCTGCTGCACGCAGTGGGAACTCTCATTTGTAGGACTATGTTCAATCCCAGATGGATGCTGGTGTTTTGTATTAAGAGTTAGAAGTAGCAACATTGGGACTGGCTTGGATGTGTGTAACTGGAAGAATGACTTTGAACATCCAGAGGAAGGCCGAAGACGAAAGAACTATCGAAGCAACAAAGCTGTCCACAACATATTTTACTATCTACAGCTGTGCTATCTCTTACAGATAGCACAGCTGTAGATCTTTGACACTGTAAGTTGGTTTTATACATCTCGCATCTGCATCACGTATGCGTCTGCAGCACGTATGCATCTACATACACAATCACACAGATAGCATTTTTGCTGTGTACACAGCTGTATTTCTTTGATAATAGCTATGAATTATAAAATGGTTATGGGGAGTGTGGGCCATTTTGAACTATTACAAACTTCATTTCATCATCATAAAATTGATTTGCATAAGGAGTGGGCCCACATTTACATCCAAATGGTGAATAACGCACGTGGAATCTCCAAAGTGAAAAGCTATAAACTGCCTAAATTGTCTGGATTTGGCCAGCATTGTTACTGAATATATAATACATTTGAATAAATGGTACACGGTCTGCTCCACATTACAGCTTACATTGCTACTGTTCAAGTTCCCATCACAAGACACTGTTTGCTTTGCATGTTGATCAACCATCACAATTAATTTTGTTATACCTGTTGTTCAGTGAAATAGATTATATTAAAATAGATTATACCTCAATAATAAAGTGCTGTCAAAAATAAATTATGCAAATAATGTTGTGGGTGTCCTTGCACCCAGTATAAAGTCAGCCAATCAGAACAAAGCTTCGGAATTACCCAGTTTTTGTGCAATATGCATCAGGGGGTCAGTGAAGGGAATACGGGAGGAATAAAAATAGTTGCTTATGCGATGCAGACACGAGGTGTGAGAGACGGCTAATTATTAGAATATACATAAGAATGCTCCAGGTATGCAGGATCTTGTGTCCACCCACGCCAGCTCTCTGCTCTGACATTGTTTGACCCTCTCAACAGCAGCATAAACATAATCTTAAATTTCAGCTACACAAGCATTAGTTAATTTCTAACACACATCGTACATCACAATAATGAATCTGCCATGTCTGCATTCACATTCCCTTAGTTGTAAACAGCAATTCTGGCTTAGATAAGAAGGCTGAAGGTAATGGAGAGAAAATCCTTTTAGGACTCGTCATGCTCCGTACAGCTTCTAGATTAGGATTTCTGAATATAATCCTAATGAAAATCGGTGTTGGAAATGACTTTCTTAATCAGCTAATACTGTCGTCTATGCCAGCTGCTTTAGTTCACCAACAGCTTATGTTATCTTGCACACCTAACTTGTTTACAGTTTTCCAGATATAATTGAGACCACCTCGGTATTGGCTGGCAGAAACAGACTCAGCATTAAAAGGTGGAATCTTCTCATATGATGAACTGCTGAGTGCAAACTGTTTGAGTCTCTGAGGAGTGCAGCAAGTTGCTATTAATTATTGGGGCTTGATTTTTCTCTACCTTCCATCCTAACTTTTATGCTTTGGAAAACAACACAATGAATGACCTACTTTGGAAACTGCAGGCTGTTTTTCTCCCAAGAAATGGTAGGCATTAAAAAAATTATTTGAAATGTCTTCCATTTCCACCCGCACAAAGCTGAGAGTTCAAGCGCAAAGGTCAGCTTATTTGTTTGAGTCAGCCATTAGAGACGTTTTTTCAGAGTGTGGTTTTATGTGCTTCAGTATTCAAATTAAACTAAACATTTTAGTTCCATGCATAAAACACAGGTATTAAAAACCCAGCCTTGAACATGGCAAGTTTCTTTATTTTCCAAACACACTGCAGAAGGTTCATGTATAAATAGATAAGAAAGGATTCCTGGGCTGCCATATATGTCCAATGTCCAGGCGTTTGTTAAGAAACTTAAAATGCAGACTTCATGTGATGATCTCCCTGTGTATAAAGTGACATGTGTTTTTGTATTCATCTCTATATGCATATCGATGAGTACCACCCCCTCCATTACACTGGCCAGTCATTGGATTTCAACTCTCATATTTTGCCTCAAACGTTCCAGCTGCCATTGCAGTACTGCTTCTCTGTCCCTCAACTCTATTAAAGCCAGCGATGCCTGGAGCTTCCCAGCTGTCACTGCTAGGCCAGGGTCTTCTGTCTGGAACCTGTGAGATGGCTTTGTGGTTTGTGAATCCTGGAGACACGGCAAGAAGCCTGGACGTGATTGTGGAGGTGTCCACAAGATGGAGGCCTTCCAAATAACCCGCAACCTTCTCTTCCACCTCTATTCTCTGCCTATCAGAGAGCTTAGAGACCCGCTGATGACACCCCTAATGAGAAGGAGAGCAAAGTCTGAGAGGATTTCAACAGACTGGAATACTGATCAAACATCAAATGGACAATAATATCAATAATATAAAAAGAAGAGGTATTGCGTTAGACTGGATGATACTGAAAGTAAGCTTGAGTATAAATAGTGTACTTTTGCAACACAAATAATACATTAAGAAATGATGGGAGGACAATTTAGCTTCAGACATTCAGATTTAGACAAGATTAAACCACGGCAGACAGTCATTAGTCATAATTGGTTAGATTTGTAGTTGTTCCTTCAGTGTGTCAATGCATGTATGGGGGTCTATCCATCTGTGTATCACAGAGACCACCTAATTACCCCTGAGTCCCACCACAATGGATTTTCATACAATGAAATATAATTTATTCAGGTAATAACATAGATGAGATGTCCTAGTTTTCATGGAATTCTTTTAGCTCTATGCTTTCTCATTATCAGGATATTAAAACACTTTTGAAGTCTGTTGAAAGAACCTTTGAACACAGGTAATAAAACATGATGGAGAAACTTCTAAAGCAAACCACTTGTCTTGAGAAGAAATTGAAAAGAAAAGAGGAGCCTCTTTTAGAAGCCTTAAAGGAGGATTAAGAAGTGAGGATAGAGAAACAAAGTAGGAAGAAGGATGAAGTGATGAACATTCCTGTCTTCTTAAACCTTGTAAGCTGACTATGTAGGCTGCATTTTAAGATATCACAGACATGTAGCTAACAGTAAAGGCTGCTCCAAAACAATTATGGTGTCCATAACCGACTCCAAGGGTGCGTTTTCCCCCTTGATTCGGTTCATTTAGGCATATGTGAACATGGCAATCGTTCTCGGATCCACACCAAAACAATCGCTCAGAGAGCGCCTGACCGTGGTTTCGACCCAATTGCAAATAAACTCTTGAGCGGTTCGCAATAAGTGTGAAAGCAACACAACGGACCAACAAACCCTATTTCTTTATATAATAGCAGCATGCATGAATGCACATTTTCCACAACCATAAAAATATTTTTCATGACCACAAAATGGTTTACACTAAAACACATTAAAACACATTTAAATAATTGACATGCTGCAATTTAGATAAGCAAATATACCTGTATATACTATACCTTTGAAATTATTATATCAGTATTACTAAGCAGCGTGCGTCATTGTGTTGCTTGGCAACTAGTATGCTGAATCGTTTATGAAGAAATACATTGCTTGATTTAATATTTGTTATTAATAAACTACCATTAAACCATTTTTTTCCATAGGGTCTTATTGTTTTATTAACCATGAACATCCCTGATAGCTGTTTGGTGACGCCCTCTGGTAAGCACGTCAACGCCATTCAAAACCAAAGCGCGTCTTTTCCTAAAATGTCTTCTAATTGCTCTTCTCCGCAATAGGTACAACAGCAGCTACCAAAAAAGCCGCAATAATCCCGTGAAGGTGGATGACAACTTTGAGCGGAATATGGGAAAATAAACAGATGCACTCTGACCAATTACAGAAGAGTTTACTTGCACGTGACTTGTATTAAGCAAGTTTGGTCCGTTTGGAAATATTGCCTTGTGAATGCGAACCGAGCCAAGATGAAATTGCAACATTGTAGCGACTTAACCCCCGGTTTCAGAACAACCCAATCGATTTAAAGGTGTGAAAACACCCTAAAGCAGCACTGCATCTATCCTTTGTGGAACAGGTAATCCCAGAATGCATTGTGCAAAGGTCAGAAAAAAAATAGCAGACAAAGTGAAAAGATTGCTGTTTAAATGTAATTATATACTAAAAAGTATTGATAAAATGATCATTAGCATGTGCAATGTATATCAATTGTTATTGGTGTAACATTAGCTAAGTGACATCATAAAAAACTCATCCAATGTTAATCATGGAAATGAGTAACACAATTTTTGTAAGAAGCACATGCTTGTGTAGAGCATTCTATATGAGTCACATATGAGGTTTCATTTAATTTAGGATGCTGCCGTGGTAGGCGGCTTACTAGAATTTAGAACAGAGCCCATGTAAGAGCAGGGATGAGATTATATAGATTTTTGTTGTGTGATTCTATAAGGTATGCTGTCAGCATCCTAAGTACCAAAACTGACAGAGCTTGAACTTCAGCCCTGAAATGAACTCAAAGTTTTGCAGTGAAATCCTGACCTTATGAGTTTACGCCTTCCTGTTGACATGCAGGTGGATCTTATCTACTGACCAGTTATTACCTGTGAGGCAAGCGTGAGAGTGGACTGCTCTATTCTTTTGACACTCAGTTCTGTCTGCAGGCTTAGCAACATCTTGTCAAGCCATCTCACTGCCCTCCTGGCCTTGTCACTGTGGGGACACTTAAGAGTGACAGCCTGCTCCCCTTGTTGCCAATCGGCAACTTCATCTCACATGCATCTGTGAGGGAGCTGTCAATCAAACTGCCCTGCACAAAGACAATTGCATGAGTACAACAGGTCTTTCAAGAACCAGTTCTGAGATTGAGATGTACTGTATAACATTTTCTTAAGAAAATGCTAATGTTGTTTACAAGGCTGTTTCCAAAATGCTAGTTTGCTGTGGGTGGCTATTCCTGGGGCATTGCAAGATGTTCTTAGTTTTAGGCATGTTGCTATGTGCTTGCTTACTGGTCATAGTCAAACGAACTGAAAGTCTTCATGATATTCTGGCTCCTTTATATGGGCTTTGGTCTGTCTTGCATCATATGCCTTTAGGTTTTTATCTTTAAGTTTAACATCTGACATTATTATTCTGATCACTTTGAAAAGTAACGTCACACCTCTACACCTCTAGTATGGGTAACAGTAATGATGCTTAACTTGTTAAGCACCACTAATAACATTTTATTGTTTAAACATTAACATTAAAAGCATTTCCCAACACCTATTAGAATTTCACTCTGTAAAAGTGTTCTGTGTAGGTGATCTGGGTTTTCCAAAGCCAAACATTCTCTGAACACCTCCAAAAGGAAATCAATGTTTTAAGAACCTGTGCTAATCAACAATGCCTCAACCAATAGCTGAAGCTTAAGAGCTTGTTCAATCACTCTTGTGTGGACAGTGACAAAACAATCCTGCCCAAATAACATTCTATTCCCAAAACGTTTGGTTTTCACAAGGCACTATAGATTTCCCATTGACACCATGGAGCCAATGTTTGATTTCCATTCCGACATCCTGTTCATTGCAATTTACAGGGTTTAATGTATTTTCAGAGTGCACTCTTTTTAATATGCCCAATATGGTAAAGGTTATTATATTAAGTGAAAATCACATAATGTGCATACTCCTTTATTTTGACCATGTCTTATAATGACTTCAAAGAGCAACTCAAAAGAATCACAGAAGAACCACTTGTTCAACTCAAAGATACCCATGAGATCACCTCTCTTACTAAAAAGCAGTTAAGCCATTACCTTTTTTACTTCAATATGCACACAGAGTGAAAAACCAAACTCCTGCCAAGGGCTCAGAATCCACTTCTGCTAGCCGGAGACTTCTTTACAACTTCATTTCAACTTGAACAGGTGCCAACATGAGTGAGGGCTCTTGTCTGGCAGATTCAGAGCCTGGGAGTGCGAGTGTATCACTGTGAGTGACAGCTGAAAACTGGGTGAGGTTTCCATCGGCAGAGCAGCAGTCTGGGGTAATATGCATATTAGATTTAGAGTCATTGGTTTTCAGACAGGAGAATGTGTGGCAAGCTAATATGGTTGTTTTCTGATCTGCAATGATGAATCGAGAACGCTTAAATTCCTGTGCTGGTCAACCACTGAACGGTGATGCAACAGCACAAGCAAACAGAATATTAAATAAGGTAGTGCGTGTTCGAATTTCAAATTCAATCCTGCATGGAATATGACAAACAACAAACACCCACTTAAGACAGAAATAGCCACCTGACTACATGACTGATGTAAAGCCATCAATTACAGTTTGTTTTGTTTATATGTGCCAATTAGTGGTAGAGTTATTAAAGATACATTAGACAACAGAAAAATAAGAAAACTGAAAGTACCAGTAAGTTGTAATATAAATGCAAAGTATGTAGAGAATTGAGTACATTATAAAATCCCATGTGCCATTATGTAAAGTCAGCCAATCAGAATTCTGCTTAACATATTGAAAAATTATTTTTTCAGTTTTGTGTGCAACGTGCATCAGACGGAACCGTGGGAGGTTTGTGGGTGTGCTGTCTGACTATAACAATCATACCATCCAGCACCAAAATAAGGCTCATGAAATTTCCAATCCAGATAAACTT
>JAZGTI010013543.1:0-14773 GCA_036877585.1 Botia kubotai
ATTTGCTTTTCGACTGTAAAACCTAGCCAGTGCACAGTGCACCACAATGTGTAATCTCAACATATTTCTGAGCATTGAGCAGACAAACTCCCAGACAGTAGGTTAATTTAGATTACCTTAGTTAATTGATCATTGTGGTAAGTGGATACTTAGGTGCAATCTAGACTTCTTGAGAGCAGCTCCAGGGTTTCCACCGTCTCTATCTGCATTGATTTTTTTGAAGTTATAAATGGTCTTTTGGAAATTGATGGCCATGTTAAGTTCAGAGTCACCATACACATGCATTTAGAGGGTGGTTAATGATGAATGCAAATGTACAGTTGTCTAAAAAGGACCCACCACAGGCAGGCTGAGGATAAATGGGTTTAGAGATGTTCCCTGAAAATATTATATCTCCTTGAATGTACAGTGTTAAAATTGCTGCTTAAGTGTTGTTTTAAACATTTTTCAGTCATCTACACAAAAAAGCAACAATAATACAGAAAATATGGAGAGGTTTCAAAGCACGGAAGCTGTTCAGACACAGAGTAAAGGTAAGTTGTGGAAACATGTAATATTGATTTTGTTATGATAATTCTCATTAACATTTAGTAGTTAACAGGCATGGCATGACATTTATCAGAAATAAGATTGCAATTCATATTGATTTCCGACGTAATGCTTTCATCTTACCCATGTTTTGCAGGTTACAATTTAGTGCTAGTTTTCGTAATTTAATTTTTTTAAATAAAAGATAATGGTGTTGCATAATTAATATTACACCAAATCATTCAAACCCATGTTGTACATCATGTATCTACCAGCATGACTAAATATTTTATGTTCTCTTAAAATGTTTATTGTTTTATATTATCTACAATATATTTGGAGTTTTGTAGTAGTTACAGTATGTGCATTATGAAAAATGCTGCATGATATAAAAGGTAATTGTCTGACTGGAGCTGAGATTTGAGAAAAAATCTGAGGTAACTTTATCTACAAAGAAATGATAGCCTACTGTAAATCATGGCCTACTATGAGATTTTTACCTAAAACAGTCTATACAAAGTTACTTTCATTTGAATGTAAAACAATGTAAGTCTTTGCTCTACCAAAATGTGAAGCATCGGTTTCAAGTTTAATTTGTGATTGTGACCCAGTGAATAGAAGTGAAATAGAAGAGAATTGTGTGTTGTGAATATTCTCCACCATGGACCATCCTCAGTGGAATTCCATTGATTGTCAAACTCAGCAAAAGAGCATTTTACCGTCATACATCTCCATTAGTTACCGGCATGACTCCCATAGATTTTCCCAGCCATGTCTGCATTACGTATTAAAACAGGCACTTTCTTTCAATACAATGTACAACTTGCCACGCCACCTTCTTATCTGCAGCTGTGTCTTTGAGACTTTTATGTATTATGTATAAAGAGGGTTTTATTCCTCACATGTTGAGAAAACATCAGAGGGCCAGTGGCAGTGCTTGTAGTGTAATGCTATCTCCCTCTCTTCACAGACAGCATATTTTATCATGAAGATGAATTTCTACAATAAGATGGCTGTCAAGGTAAATGTTTCTTATGCTATTTAGTGAGTGAAAAGTCAGGAGGTCACACATTTGATTTGGATGAAAACTGTAAACAGATTTTACTGGTGCTTTATAACAGCAAAATTTAAAGTGATAGTCGGGCCTAATATCAAGGTATGGAGTACATTAAATACTGTATTTTGAGTGCTAACGTTTCTTCTGGGTAAAAATGTGTTGTATTTAAGAGTTATTGGAAAGAATTACAATTACAAGAATTACAAGAACTGAAAGTAAATACAATGTATTTATATATTATATTGTTTATTTACTGTTATATTTTATATTAATTTGATATTATTTAAAAATGAAGTAATGTCGAAATATGCAAGAATACACTGCAGTATTTTCAGTCATAAGTCCTGCAACTGGTATAAAATAACTGGTAAAAAGGTATAGCGCTATATCTGTTCAACGTGCTGCGTTTCACAGCCTATAAATCAAACAGGTTTATATCTGAGTAATACATTGGCATTTTTATAGACCTATTGGTATGCATTGAAACTTTAGTTTTACAATTGTTTTTCCCTGAGGTAAAACTTTTAAAGAATTTTATAAGCCCTACAAAATTTCATAGCTTATTGCAAAATGTTGCGTTTCTGTGTAGGATTGCATACTTCTACTGTGATGTTTGGACATCACAAGAAATGTGAACCGGGGAAGTGTTAAATCTAGGGCCCACCTGGTGTTCCTCGCTCAGTTCTGTTATGTGAGTCTAATTTGAAAAATGAAGCCTGACCTCCTCTCAGGGTCACGGAATATGAGAGTAAAGGTCCCTTCAGCACTTAGACACAAACAGAAGCTGTTTAACCGGACAGACAGACAGACTTTTATAGGGCTTGTAAAAGACAGTGTTATGTCCGGGAAGCACCAGTAATGTAAAAATCTGCAGAATAAAAAATAGAAAGGGTGGCTGTGAAAACAGTTATTAAAAGATCTTTTTTAGGCAAACCCCGGTGTGTGGGATAGATGACACTGGATAGGTGGACTGACAGTGGTCCTTTTCAAGTTTGGAAAACTGCATGGGAAAGTTTGTATGTTTTAGTGTGTGCTAATGAATATCATAGTATTGAGAAATCTACTAATTTGAGCAATGTTTCAAGGTCAATACACAACTGAGAACTCAAACAGTTAAAAAACAGTGATTAAAGCTTCTGCATGACTCTCTCTTTTTTTACTCATTTCTTTATCCTATAAAGTGTTTATCATCGTCTTTACTAAAGGCCAATGTGTTAGCTTTTAATAGAAATCAGTGTTTACAAGCGGGACCAGATTTGTATTAGATCTAATTGAGCAATATACATCATTGATTTTACTAGCCTAAGAGGTCACAAGGAACTTAGAATTTAAGCCTGCAATTACTTTATTTAAAATTATCTATTGACTACTGATCAATGGCAATTCTGGTTTTGTTTTGTTTTGCAAAACTTATTATTTTTTTTACTTGCTATTGTTTTAAGCACCTAATTAGTCTGAAGGACATGTGTCCTCTTTGTTTTGGGCCCTCAGTGGTGTTGTCATAGTGACACTAACTAGTACTCTCATTCTTCATGTAGTGACAATGAGCACAAGCCTTAAAGTGACAGCGACTGAAGGACATCTTTAATTGGCTTTGCCTTTCATGTGTCTTTTAACATTGTCATTTCCAAATACTTTCTCTAATTAAAAAAGACTTCCATAGAGTGGAATATTGATGGTCTTTAGTCTTTGTTCCAGGGGGCAAAAAAGCATCAGGTAATCACAAACAAAACTCACTCTTTTTTTCAGATACAGCAGAGATGGCGGGGTTATTATGTTAGGAAGTATGTACACAATTATTACGCACGCAAGAGATATTTGGAGGGATTGACCAGGATGAATAATCAAATCAGGTGAGTACAGACTGTTAATAATATTTAATTATATTGTATTAATATACAATATGATATAGACATCACAATAGTTATAATTTCTTCATTGTTATTCAGTTAAATTCTTTTTTTGTCTTTCTGACTCCTCTTAAATCTCCAGATTTATTTAAATTAAATGTAAACCGTTTTTTGCCTGCTTCAAACAAACGTATTCTTACAGACAATATTAAATTATACAGAGCTAACCATAGTCTACAATTTTAGCAAAGGAATGTCATACATTTAACGGCTTGTTTTGGACATTTACATTAGGAGCATATTATGCCTAAATTGCCTCAGGTTACTTGAAAATGAATAACTATGAGATTTAAATGAGCTGCTGATTTGTGCATACCCTCACATTTATAAAAATATTCTGCTTCAGGGCCCAAGGAGGACACATATTCTTTTTACTTTATTAATGTGACCAATATATTTTGTTGAAAAATATCTTAAGGGTCTGGCTAAAATTACATGTAAATCTGTTAAGTGCTCCTCGGATCATTGACTCCCAAAAACATCACACCTACCCCCACCCCATCTCACTGCTCCAGCTTTACGTAGGAATGTTCTCATTCCTACGTACCTCAGGTTGACCTGCAGATGTTGGTAACTGGTATTTTTATTTTTCTCAGTACATTATAGATGCAATCACAGTGCATTGCTGAACTGAACACTGTCCAAAGAGGCTAATTTACATTAAAAGCATAAGAATCTTATGTGATTTTTTTTATGTCTGTCCAGCTGTGATGTACCAACAGTGATGTACCAACAATGTCCCCTATTTTGTTTGTCTGTCCTGTCTCTTCTCTTCTCGGTAGATGCTATCTGTTAGCGCAATAATTGCTTGTTTATGTAACGCTTCTGAGGTCTCGATCAGTCAAAGATGCAAAGTGAAAGATCACAGTGCTGATTCTGACAATCTGTTTCACGTTGGGGTCGGGATCACCCACTGACTGATTAGTCACCCCTCAAAGGTCTCTGTGCCAGGATTTTAATCCGTACAGCCCCGCCGCCTGAATAAATTATCAAAATTTACCTAATAGTTCCCATTTAGCACAAGCCAACTTAACCGGCATGCCAATGATAGAAGGCCAGCCATTGCCCATGTCAGGGCAGCCCCTCTCCCTTCCTCTCTCCCTGCCAACAATGAAGAATCCCCCCCCCCGCACGCAAAGCGATCTGTGTCCTTTCATTAGCTCTAGCCTGACGACAAGGCCCGCTATGTTCCAATGTCCATCTTCATTGCACTGTCCTTCTTTGCATACCTTAATGAAGTCAAGACCCGCGTTCGCCGCAGCAATTCCACAGCAAGAGTTTGTGCAATGTAACAATTTATCACTTGTCAAGAAGACACTTAACGTTCCACCACTTAATAAGGACTTCCTCTGGGATTGAGTAATTAGAACCGAACGGCTTGCATATTTACTAAATGTGGAGCGTCATTGCCACCATGGCCTATCGCCTGCATGAATTATTTCTCTATCTGTAATAAACAGCTGGGTAATTATTACTGCCATAATCAGATAAATTTCTCTCTGTAATGTTTGAGCATAGCAAATCTTTAACTCTTTGTAGAAGAAGAGAGGGAATTTATGGACCCCCGTTGCTTAGGCTACTTTCTCCTGCCCTCATGTCCCTTTCAAGGACATCTGTGAAACTCACTTCTTAACTGCAGGCCTTTTTTATTTCATTATAAACATTTCATAATATTTAGGGCAGGTCTTTTATCAAAGCGAGACTCCAAAATACACGAGGCATGGTATGCATATGCCTAATCACACAAATTACTGCATTCATGACAGAGAATATACCAAATCCCATTTTATGGAGTAGACAAAAACAGGTACTGTTAAAACAAAAGAAAGATTTTAGCGTAGTCAATAATATAGAATACTGAAGTCAATTATAATCATCACTGATGATTACAGATAATCTGCTCTCATAAATGGCTTGTATTTTTGTAATTAGTGCATTAGAAAGCGGTTGATAGTTTTAGGTGATTATCACCTGGTAAGTTCTACAGTAAGTGGATGCAACTGAGTGGGCACAGGGTGCTTATAGCTGGTGTTGTGTAAGGACAAACAAAGGTCATCTGAGTTAGCTGCTCTCTTGTCTCAGTACCGGCCCATCAGCACTAATGAGGTTTATGTGTTTCCCCAGCCTTCTCTTAGACACAGATCGAGATCCCCTTCAATGGTTACAAATCTATTTGGCTTTTGTCCACTACAGTGCAATTAATAATAAGTTGGAGATATAGGTTAGCAAAGGTCACAAAGACAGCAAGGTGCTAAGCAAAGTCTGGTCAGAAAGTGGTTGAATGTTCAAACTCAGACAACAACAAAAAAAACATGGACAATGCTCATAGGCTGCTGTGTATATTTAATTTCATTGATTTTTAATTTTGAGAAAAAAAAATTATTAGATAAAGTCTGCTTTTTTATTTAACATTTTTTATCATTTGAATAGTACTATATGTTGATTGGTCAATACAGAATTTCAGCTTCTTTGCTAAAATCCACAAACAGAACCAGGAATGTTCTCTTATGTGATGGAAGGGTGAAAAGAGGCCTGTGAATATGTGCTTGACCACACTCTTTAACTTTGACTACAGTGTATTTACACTAGAGAACATGCTCACTTATGAATTATCTCCATAGCTAAAAACAGTTTTGTAAAAATCAGTATGAATCAGTATGGAATAAACACAGGATTTCAGATTCAGTCCTAGTACCAATCCACAGGAGTATTGAACATAGTCTGAAACTGCGAATGTCTTGGGACTGAGATGAGAGTTTACAGCTGTCAGGGTTGGAAAAGCTGTGAGTTTATGTGTACTGTTCTTTGGCTCTCAGGAGAGATCTGGAAGAATTTTCAGAGCTCCAGAGAAGAGAGCGAGAACGGAGCGCTCTGGAGAAAGAGGAACGAGAGAAAAACATCCAGGCTCAAAGACTTCACTACCTCCTGAGCACTAAACAGGTACTGTACTGTTGAATCGGTGAGGTGAACGCACATATATGTGGGTTCTATATCAGTCAGAATTGAACTAAGAATGTCTTTAACAATTTGGCTTCTGAATTTGGTTTAAGAGAGGTTTTGTATTTTGTAGAATTGTATAAAATTGTTCAGATTAAAAATATTTCATTAATCATTTATTATTAATTATTAACTTTCATTTTATGTGACATAATTAAAGAATTGAAGAACAATTTATTTCCCAGAATGGTCTAATTTCCAGCTCCAATGACAGCTATTGCTGTTGTTGATTCAGCAACACTGTGGGATGAGCAGATATTTTGTGGGCTCTCCTTCATGCTTTTATGATCATTGCGGCCTCCTGTGGCCCTCGTCCTGTCCCTGCCACCACAGCCCATACCCATGTTTCTGCATGTTGAGTGGACGCTCTGTGCCAACCACAGCATGGACAGGGCAAGAGGACATCGCTGCCAGCTGCCTGCATATGAAGAGAGGAAATCAAGAAATAATACATCAGCTTATGGCTAATGGACAACAGATGCAAGGGACCACATGCTAGTAAAGAGATTCAGAGAGGATGGAGAGAGAAAGAAGTGGGGCGTGGGGTTCATTTTGTCATGTGAATTTTTTGAATACTGTGTACGTCTATGTGTACGACCCATCCTCGGTTTTTGGTTACTGTGTAGCTATTTTACAGCAGCATTTAAAACTGTGCATTCAGTCAGATTTCAGAGAAATAATACGCCCCCGGTCCCTGTGTTGCCTGTTCGAGGGGTCCCTGGGTCTGTAAAGGTTGGAAACCCCTGATATAGCACACATGACCCCGATTCAACCCTGATGACGCATTCCAAGAAAGGTCAATCATTTAAACCTCAATCCCAGAATTAAGTGTTTGTCTGGGCAGTTTTCTCTCCTTTTTCGTAGTCTTAACTCTCTCCGCTCCCCCTTCCTGCTTCATCCCTCTCTGTGTCTCTACACCGGGCAACTTATGTTCCCACAGACTGACCTTGTCTTCAGGAAATGGATGGGTCTCCCATGGTTCATCGTTAACCAGAGAAAATTCCGCTGGACAAAAGTGGCTGTGCTGACATAGATGTAGTTCCTCGGTACGAGGGTCAACATCATTGCTCTTTTTCTGTAAGTCCGAGGCAAGTTGAGAGTTTGCGGTGTACCCCCCACCCTGTGACACCCAGAGCTATGCTATCCACACCCAGAACCTCAACCGAGTTGTATTCCTGCAAATGTTATTAGCATATACAGTTATAAAGCGTCTAAAAGCTTTCACTGCTACGCACATTTAAGGAAGTGTCTGATCACAGGCTAATTATTCCAGCCATTCTGCAGGCCAAACCAAGACTCACTAAAGTGCTACGTTAACGTCAGACAGCTCATAATTAGCTAGCAGACAGTTATGCTGGCAAACGTGACAGATGTCAAATTGATAGATGGGTGTCCATTCAGGGGAGGTGACAAGTATAATTGTTTTGCTGTGGTCGACCGAATAAAGTGGGTTTCTTTTCCTGAGAGCTAAATGTGTTTTGGCTGGGGGTTTTGCATGGATACCTGTAATGAGACAAGCAATGGAAGGTGTTAGCAGTGGGGGAAAGTCCATTGATAGCAAATACGTCATTAAGTTGGGTGTGGATGTGTTTGGAAGCTTCTTGGTGGGGTTTAATAGGAAGGGCAGTGGTTTAGAGAAGGGACTTTATACTAACAGAATTTGTCAGAGCAAAGGCAGCTTGGTTACCTGTATCACATATGCTCCTATAACCAGGGGCCTGGGGCCCACTAGGGGGCCTCAGCAAACCTCCAAGGAGTGTCAATGTAGAATGCATGGAATTTTACTTTGGATGCATTTTTTTTTTAGATTTTCACAAAATGTCCTTCTTTTATGAGCAACTTTATGATAAACTTTATTCCCACATGTACTGTAATGTGGATTTTATGCATAATGTAATCTTGGCAACCAAAATGGACAAATGTTGTCATCTCACTGACTGTTCTTTTTATTGAAGATCATCCAGAATAACAGGAAATAAATAGAGATAAATTATTCTGGAGTGGGGGCTTGGAGGCGAAAAGTTTAATATCTGAACTGTATCTCCTGCTTATCCACATTGGTTTCACTGTTTTGTTTTTTTTAAATATTTTGCTCATTCTAGTGTCCTGGCATTTTCAACTCACCGTTTAGGACAGAGCCTGATGAGATGGAGCTGAGGCTCAGAAGAGTGAAACCACGATCAGCTCCTAAAGAGAGGAAGAGCCCTAAAATGACCACTGATCTTTTTAACCTGATGCCAGAAAGAGAGCGTCTGCCACCCATACACCAAAAGCCACAGGTTGCCCACATTTATTGTTACATTTTTTTTAATATCCTTAATCATTGCATTGTATGTTATTTTAAAATTCTGGCAAATATTTGTTAGTAAAAAGTGTTTTTAAGGTAACCTTGCTATTGTATCATTTATTTGTGTTTGTAAAAACGTACACTAAAAACTTTTAATTAAATGCATAACCAGATTCTCATAATACCTGGCACTCGAGTATTCTCAAGTGTTTGTTGATGTCCCCTTAGGCAATGAAACAACCTTAAATAGATGAAGTGTGGTGACAATTAACAAAAGATTTTGATATAACTGATTAAAGCCGTGATTTATTGTCTCCATAAGATCATTTTGAAAAACTTTACATAAAACTACAATAATATCATTAAACATGCCTCCCATCACGTCTGGATCCAGCTGAAGCATTTAGACAGCTAGATAACCGGTGATAAGCACGCCTGTCAACCCAAGTTCCCTTTATTCCATGGATCCCATCAAGCAACTCTCAGTGAGGGAATACCACAACATGTAAAGGTGCCTGATAAAGAATATCTTTAAGTACTTCCAAATCTAGCATGTCATCTTGTCCAGCTGTGTGAGAGATTTGATGATACATATTTGCCATTTGTGTTATTTACGGTCCGTGACTTTTATGGTAACTGGTTCTTATTATTGGTTTCTATTAATGCAAAACATAAGTGAGCAGAAATGACGCGTGAATCATTCTGTTTTATTAGAGCCTCAGTTCTTCTCCCTGGGCTGGCTTTTCACTCCAGCTGGGCCCAGTTAGTGGGAATTCATTTAAAAAACTGCCACATTTTTCACACGATGTGCAATAGATGAAGATGCATTATTTATCTACATTTTGCCCTTACAAAGACCCCAGAATAAGCACCCCTCCATGCCATCTTTCTCTATCTCTTTTCTCTCTCCCAATTATTTGTGGTCCGAGGTGGAGCCCCCTCCCTATGCATCTCCACCCGTGAGATAAGGATCTGCGAGTGATAGATTGATTATGTGTATTGTTAGGGGAAGTGAGGGGATTGGTCAGTGCCATGTGCTGATCTGGTCTTGATAGTAGCAAGGACAGAGAGTGTTGCAACAGCATGAATTAAAAACAGCAATGTCTGAAGGTCACATTTGAACTAAGAGCACCAGAACTATAACTTATGCATGTAGCAAGTGTGTTTCAGCTAGTTAAAATTGTACATCACACAATCTCGTCCCGTATTCACTCATTCCTTGGCCTCATACAGGCCAATCATCACTGTATGGCCATTCCAACGTCACCATCACTGGTCAGGTGTGTTAATATCCCAGATGAGAAGAGTCGAGCTTTCGGGATTGCCAGCTGGCCATCCACGGGGGCCTCATCAATAATGAAGCAGGCGAGTTTGGGCAATTTAACATTTACCTTATCCCCCTTACCTGTCAGGGGCCCTTTCGCCCAGCTCTGGAGGTGCAGCAGCAACGATACCGGCCTCTGGAGCCAAGCCTGCGCGTGGCCACATCCATCACCGCCCTGGAGGAGGCCAGAGAGGAGCTCAGACGACAGGAGTGGAGGACTCGCGTCATCGACCAGCCGTAAGTTAGACACACATGCATGTACACACCCCTGGAAGCACATGTAAGTGCATGTATTGTATTGATTCTGAGCTAAATAAAGATGCAATGTAGCATTAATCAGTACTTGATAATGCAGGGTAATTCTGCCACATAATATCTTAATTCTCGGTTACAGATGGAGTAGCGTAAAATTATGTTTATGTATGAACATTGTTAAGTCTTCAGGCATCGCACACTCTGTGACATTGCGTAGATGCATATTAATCACTCAACAAGAGAAGCCTCACATTTATTTCCTTCAAGATACCAAGCAGATGGTGGACGCTAAATTAAGTTAACAAACAACCAAACAACAATAATGCAGGCCAAAAATACAGCCTTTTTTAACTATTAATAGCCCTTTATCCATGCAGTTATACTGTATTTCATTTTTGCCTAGACATTAACTCTCTTTTCTAATATATAATTGTTGCAGAGGATTACCATAATAACCATTTTCCACCATTAGTTGACAGTTCCATCTCTGTTTATAAAATACAGCATTTTATTTTAATTACAATAACAATGAGTAATGTTTATTAATCACGTTTATTATTTGTTTCTTTTGCTCTGACTTTAATCAGTAAATTAGCTAACCCCATTAACACGGAACACAGTGTAATAGGAGAGGTGGTTACTGTGTAATTCGTATCATAAACGTGGTGTCTGCAGGGCATGGCGAAGCATGATTAGACTCTTTTTAAACCAGGATCTCACTCTGGTTTCCTGCTAATTTCCATCCGGAGACACCAGGATGTTTCCGCTCCTTTTTCTCTCTTACAGGCTTAATTTCAGTCCTAGTGATGGTAATTTAGCCTCAAATGCAGATAATGTCGGGATGGATTACCATGATTTGAAGAAAGAAACACCCTCCGTATTGGACTAATCTATTCCGCTTATAGTTTGATCACTACCAGTAATTAGTTTTACGTATTTTATTTACTTTGATATGATGGTAAATTTTTCAAACCTATAATAAACTAAAATATTTTCAAAACTAAAGTAAACTAAGATTTACAACTGTGCAAGAGAGAGTAAACACAATGTCTCAACATACTGCTCCATCATTCTCAATTTCTTCACCTTAGTCTCCTCCTGTTCTGCTTCTTCCTCCTACACTCCCCATTTTGGCGGCCTCCTAGGATGTTGTCACTGGGCATTGGTCTGCACTGCCAAAAGATCCCCTGCGAGAAGTCAAACTTTCCTTAATGGTTTTTAATGAATAAAAACTACCCTATTAAAATGCAATTCAGTAGCAGTGAAAGCAGTAAGTGAAACAGCAGGCAAGCAGCAGAAGCATTGTGTATTCTGGGACATTGGGGCCACATTAATTTTTGCTCTGTGATGTCCGTCCCATGTGCACATTAGCATGAGTTGCACTGTAATCTGTCTTGTAAGGAGGCTGGAGTCTCTGGTGGATAAGGATGGCTGTGGGAGATTGGGCCATTATTTAAAGGGCCAGCGCAGTGTTTGATGTCACCCCTTTTTTTGCCTTGCCGTGCACCATCAAAGCGTTAACAAACATTATTGCTTATGTGGTACTTATGTGACACAAAGCCCTCTAATAAATAATGATCTTATTTCGGGACGGTATGTAGAAAGTTGAACTTTAGCATTGGATTGCACAGGCAGTATTTACTTAAAATGCTATTGTTTATTGATTTAATAAAACAGAATAAACAGCATTGTAATATATGACAAATAAATAGTTACATGTATTAATAATATTAGAGTAAACAATTCTTCAAGTAGTAGTTTGTTATCCTAATTGTAGGCTGATTAGGGTTGATAGGCAGCTTAGCAACTCAGCACATTTATATAAAATGTGCATTCACAGGTGTGCGTTTCTATACATTTTGCAATAACTCGGCTCAGACAGAATTTAAATTTTGAGTTAAAAAAATCTGTAATATATTTTGGCGAAGCATCAATGCAAAAATATATGAAGCCTTTTAGAAAAAAGTCCTTGTTCTAATGTCTGGTTAGAAGAGGCCATCTGTTTTTAACACTGAATAAATGCCAGTTTTTCACTGCATCTTTGTAGCACAGTGAAACTCTTCCGATGCCAGATGGAGCAATTATTGTTTCATTTCCTGTGTTTGTCTGTTATGAATTTGTTTAGGACAACAGATAACCTGCACTTCTGGTTTCATCATCATCATAAATGGCAGTTAGCACACAATGAAACAAGCATTGGGAATAAAAAACCCTTTCTTTGCAGATTGTGTTCACAGAAAGTGCCAAGGTTGTTGGTTATTTGTTTGTTTTGTGACAAGCCAAGCCAATGCCCAGTGGACATTTACCCAGTCTCCGTGCAGACACCTCTTGTACCACGCTGGATAAATCTTCCTCCAGGCAAAGTGTCTTGGGTACAATTTACAAAATCAACCTCGCTGTAATTAACATCTGGCATTTTTCCTAAGCAACCGCTATGTGTGCTGATCGTGTGCCCAGCAAACACGCAGCATGTGCAGAAACTACCACAAGACATCACAACAATTAAGAAGCTATTTGGGTTTGGAAATGATCTGGACTGGAATGGAAAGTGCCTGCGAGGGAGAGATGATGCAGTGTGGTGATACATAAGTAACATGTGCTGGGTTGTGAAAATAGCAGAAGCATTAGCTTTAAGTGTGTTTGCCAGGACCAGAAGCCGAGAATAACCTGAAGACCGAGATTGTGCGCTTGCTGTGTAATACAACAAAACAATACAGGGAAAAACAAGGTGTCCAAGATATTTAAAATACATTTTTTAAAAGTGTAAAATTAAGCTTCACATTGCTTAGTTAAGGAGGCTCTGAGGTAAACATGCATTGACTATTTTTGTACTATATTTAAGTTCTGTACTAAGCATTTCCTATCTAAAAAAATCACTTTTAAACATCCATACACCGTTTTTATAATGCTAAAATAATACAATTATTTTGAATAAAATTGTGTTTAAATAAATTGTTTCTGTATCTGTCTTAATTTTTATTTCTTTGTCTTACGGCACAGTTTCCTTCCATTTTCAAACACAATCCGAAAAAAGAGGTACGAGGGACTGATGCACACCAGCACCCCCTTTGAGCAGGTGGCATATGGGACCAAGCACTTCCGAGAGGAGCACAAGGAATACTTCCAGGGGAAAAAGGTACACATCTCGAGCTGCCAAAATGCATTCTGGGCTGGCATGATTCAGGAAAAGGGATGGGGTTTGTGAGACCAGCCCTCCCCTCCAAAACAAACTCCATCTTGAGCATCACAAATTTGTCAAATTTGACAGCAATTTAATAAATACCCACAAGTAAATGAGGAGAAAAGGCTTTCTCTCCCCCCACCACCAAAGTCCTCACATTAAGTAATTGACTGTGTCTCTGCTGAAGGCCTTTCATGGATGAGAGTTCTTTATTGGCCCTTACCAGCAGGCACTACCCTCTGCATCCAGCGCAATTGCCCGGAAATACCTCCTCTGGATTTAAATAAATAAGAGAGCCCCTACTGCTGACGTAGCTTGTGTATGCCTGGTTAATACTAGATATGGCGGCTCAGTTCCGCTTTGTTTTAATTGTTACAGTACCTCTTTAGCGTTTGAATTTTGAGCTCTTTTTTTCACTGAGAGCAGAACTTATAATGTCATTACCAGAGCGCAACAGAGAGGTGTGTACTTTCAGACGTGTCGATTGTTGTAGTGCTAGTCTAGAATGAAACCGCAGATGTCTAGCTTGACCTTATCCGTGCCTTACTTTAATACGTCGTGTTTAAAAGACTGCTGTAGGTTACATCTCTCTGATTCTATTGGAAAGTAGCCCAGTATGTCCTGATGTGTACGGTTAAGGTGTGAGGCTGGTGTCCATGCCATCTGGATCTAATGAAGACTCAGCATAACGAGCGTGCCTATGATCAACATAATTGATGTGGCAGAGGATGTCGTGCTAAGGATTATCATTGATCCATAGCTAAACAGGAGGCAACCCCGTAGCCTCAGGGGTGATTCCCTACCCTGAGAAGCTTAAACACAATTAAACTCACTTAACCAACCAACTTTAGAATCCTTTGCAAAGATAAGTGTGTTTAGATATATGCATGTAAGATTATATATTTAAATTACTGTTTTAAAACAGATCCACAACTGGATGCTGATTGGTCATGACGAGGTTGAAAGTAATGCTACATCGCAACATAGTAACCACAATTATATAAACGAATTAAAATTTGCAGACCTTCGGGTGGGCATGCACTGTTTTCTAAATAGTCTTTTCAAGAATAGCTTTAGAGTGGTAACTAACTATAGTTTTGATGCTGATATTCTCTGCTTTAGATCTGGTGGCTCATGCCAGGCTCATTAACCCCTAGCAAAGCTGCCTCAATGGCTATAATTAATGCAACTAGCACATGCAGCACAGAAGCAGGATTGTTACTTTGAATAATTA
>JAZGTI010013544.1:0-14773 GCA_036877585.1 Botia kubotai
AAACAAAGATCTCACAATCAATATGGGTACAAACACCACGACCAAGACAATATGGATGTTTTCCAAAGAAACATTCAGTCAGCCAGAAGCAAGACACATGAGGCACGCTGAAAACCAGCATGTGTGTGGTGTGTGTGTGTAAGTGTATCGGTATATCAATAATATACTCATTCTCAGAATTCACTGAAACATTTTTCTGAACTAAAAGGTTCTGGATTCTTGTTTGGTCATAACCTCGGCTTGAAGGCCATGAGTTATGGAAGCAGTTTGAAGAATAAATGGCCAGATATCGTAAATGCCAGTACTGTATAAGTTATGATTTGATTGCTGTTTATTCAGCATGCTAGAAAATGCTGAAACACGTAATACAACATACTGTATGTCATACACTTCATCCATTCATTAGATCAGAATACTGTGTGTTCCCTGGGAATCGAACCCACAACCTTATCCACTGCTAACACAATGCTCCACCAGCTGAGCTAGTAGTGTTTATGTAAACAAATCACACATAAAGCTGAAGCTGTTAATGGCATCCAAATATATTCAAAGCTTGATAGAATCTTCCAAAGTAATTTAAAAAGAACCATTTATTAAAGTTTCCTAACTGTTATAACCTGCACACGGGCAAGTGGAGCCTAACCAGCAACACAGAGCCAGATCTCTGTGTAAACTCTGTGTGTGTAAACATGCTCACTAATGAGGAAGCTACACTGCACACTAATGATGTGTGTTTTATGACACGAGGAATAAAGCTGATCAGCACACTAAGGTCACCAGCAGGAAGTGCTCATCTACACAACAGGAGAGCAGATAACACAGGACAGACGAAGAATTGTGATTTTAAGGGAATTCCTTCAGGCAGGTCGGCTGGAATCTCACTCAAGCCTTTTCTCCAGCAGTCTATGCTGTTATTGTTGCAGATGCAGGCGGCAGGACAGACAGACACCTGGGGAGCACATGACCTCGGCCCTGCATAAGAAGATCAAAACATCACAGATTGTGTTGAGTGAAGACCTAATGATAAAGGCGAGCAAATGGAGAACATGAGGAACATTTAGATGGAACGTTAGGAACAGGATTTTTTCTGACAGGATTTTCTGAAACTGTCCTGCAGCTTCTGTTCAGCACAGTGAAAATGAACTATGAATGGAATATTATTTTGAACACAGAACATAATCAGCAAGAACAGACTCCCTGATGTTTCATTGTCTTCCTTCAGTTTAATTAAGAAAGTCTTTTACTTGCAGTGTATTTGTACTGGAGTTTATTCATCAGTTGATTAATCAGAGGGGGAGGGGCTTAATTAACCAGCTTAACATTAACATTTTCATTAATGAAACCCAATTGTCCAAATGAAAAAAAAACATCCTTTAGAGCTGACAATATTAAATAACCAGCATTGGTACATGAATTATTAGCAAATTTGTGAATAGAGAAGCAGACATAGATAAGGGCGTAAAAGACAGATGTAAAGCCATTAAGATCTTTTTTTCATGATTTTCATGAAATTACAGCACATTTACACTACTTCCTCAATTTTCAGACACTGATCTTTCTGTTTCAGAATGAACACTGAGCCACACCTGTGCAGACAGACTCTCTCTTCTGATCATCCTGGACGTTCACACGTCCCAAATGGGTGGGGGCCATGCACTGAGTGAAGGGGGCCAGCCCCCTCCTCTGCCACAGCCAATCAGAGAGCCAGGACAGGTGGCAGTCGCAGTTCAGGTTACTGGAGTGCAGACGACTGGAGAGAGAGAGAGAGAGAGAGAGAGAGATGGTATCGGATAGACGTCAGAGGAGTGTGACATGAGTGTTGGAGTGAGTAATCACTGAGAAATGTATAAAACATCTGAATTAACGAGACAAGATGAACTGCATTATTCTCCTATACACATGATTGTTGCATTAAAAGAGAAATAGTAAAATCACAGTAAAGTGTTCCCAAACCGCAGAGACTGAACCCTCATCTTCAACAACACAATCACCAAAACACCTTTCACAGCTTGATAGAAATCTCTCAACAGCCGTTTCCAAAGAAAAAACTGTGTCAGCAAACCAAGAGATGCAGTAATATCACTCACCAATGTGCGTAAATGAAAAACACAAACTGACAAAGAGAGAAAAAAAGAGACAAAAAGAGAGACAAACGGTTCATTGACAACTTTAGCGGGAAGTGAATAGAGTTAATAGAGAGTATCTGAGCCGCTGACTTTGTGGATTAATTACAGATGAGTGGGAATACAGAGATGGTTGATGGTGGACAGGGCGCCTCAGGTGTGCTGGGGATCAACAGTGAACGGGCTTATGGGGCGGCGCGGTGCGCACACACCCCATCGACCGGGATACACTGAAAATGGCTACCTGTCTCGCTGAGGGAATCTTCTGGTGCTTTTCATTTGTCTGAGTTATTGAAAGGCAGGAATCTCAGGGTGATATCTGATCTAACTGAATGCAGCAAGATGGTCAGTGTAAAGCTGCAGAAGAGGAGATGAGGGCTGGAGGAATGTTGACTATCAGAAACCTCGAGCCAACCCCCGTCCTACTAAACGAATTACCAGCATCTCTAAACGTGATTCAATAAGTTGTTTCTATGAGCAACAAATTCAATACAGATATATCAGGAACATTAGAGACAGAAAATTCAATCTAAAGGAACTGGGCAGCATCAAGAGCTTCACTGTGTATAACTCAATACTGCCCGGGGAGCGACGCATGCGGCCATGCGAGTATCAGCGGATTCAATCGTGCATGAGGAGGCTGAGCTGTCTGATGGGCTGACTGATGTGACTGCTGGGCTGTGCGGCTACAGTTATGGATGGATCTCAGCACAGACTCCAGGGAAACGAGCGGTCATGAGGAGAGAGAGACAGAATGACTGATTGGTGTAGGAACCCTCCTGACATCTGCATCAGAGTTACAATAACCCTTAAGCCTCGTGTTTTAGACAGAGACTCGACATGTATTTGACCTCCCTAAACCAGACCTCAAAACCAGGCCTAACTAGTGTTTACTATCGATGGATTTATTTATGCCTCTACTTCACCAAACTTCTGGAAAGAACGAGCACAATCACATAATAACAAAAACATCTCAGAGTTGTGTTAATACTGTCGGTCAGCCACAGATGAGAAACATTCCAGGAACTTTTCAGGAACATTCCAGGAATCTCAACCAGATCATGGTCTGCCACACAAACAGACCACAAGCTTTAGAGCTCAGAGACCCGTATAAAGAGACCCTCTAGCCTAGAGAGGAGATCCAATTAAACTGCAGATCCCCACAAGATGAGTAATGATGTGCTGTTGACATCACTGAATGTAGATGTATGAAGGTTTAATTGTTTGCCGTGCAGCATCTTTATGAAAAATGGTTGACACACCCCTTTAACAATCCCCTTATGTAGTAATTCCATGCAATGGGCAATAAACTCTCAGTACTCACAGTGTCGGCAGCTTGGGCATGTGGTTGAAGCTGTGTTAGTGTGATGTTGTTGTTGTTGAGGGTGCTGGAGGAAAATAGTACGTTAGAAAACGTTAGAACAAAACATTAACCTCTCTTACAGTAAATTAACATGCACTGTTTTGTAAATAACTGTATAAGATGTTTACAGTAAGAACCATTCACTGATTTATTGTAACGCATTACACGAGTGGCACATGCTCACAGAAGCGTGTGATAGGCTGAAAAAAGTGATGTCACTGATGATGCACACAGCTATAATTACGAACAGCAGACCTATCTGCTTCCTGTCAGACCGGTTACAGCTCTGATTAGCCCCACTTAACTGACCTAATCTCGTAATCAATCCATCTCGCCTTATAAAACCACCACACACACGCTCCTGTTCATCCACCTGCTGGAAAAGTGTCTAGAATCTCTCCGTTTGTGGGATTTGAATGGTTTCTGCTGGATAGGGAGATGTTGCTGAATCTTGTGGCCGGTTACAGGAAGATGTGTATAACCACAATGACACACTTTCCCCACTTCATCAAATTCCTTCCCACTGCGGGTCTATTTCTTGAAAGTGGGATGTATACAATTGAACAGATCAGAAAACCCACAACACTCTTGTGTGACATTAAATAACCTCAGAACATTGATCTGCAGGTGTAAGACTTAATTATAAGTGATGGAAAGAGGAAAGCTCAGGAAGGATTCACTCCTATCTGTAAAACCCATGAGGTCCCGTGTGGGGGCTTTCAAAGTTACACTGAGTGATGATATAAGAGAACAGAACAAAAATGAGAAACAGGAAGTGAAGAAAAACATGTGTTGAATTAGTGCTTCTCTGCTCATTCATATTTCAACAGTTTCCCGGATTAGAAGCCCCGAGTGAAAATAATCTCATATAGATTTCATTCATACCGTCATAATCTGATAAAAACAGACATTGCAGTGCATTGCAGACACGTTACGTCGCATTAAACCTGACATGCACCCTGCTCATAGAGATGATCACAGTGTGTCGATGCATTGCTTGCACCTGTTATTATAGGCTGCTCTCTGGCTTAAGCTTTGTCAGAGGAACAGAGGTGGAGTGTAGGGCCAAGGGTCTTTAAAAAGAACCCACCAGAGAGACACACACAAGTCAATCTTTATCCAGCCGTCTGCCCTGATGCTGCAGCTTCATCTCAGCTGCTAACAGCATGTCCTGTGATCACTGACAATTACTTCCTGTCCCCATAATTCCTTTGTTTTGATTACAGGCACTATTAAATTCTTCCACCTGTGTCGCCTTCTAGCTGACCATCAATCAAAAACGATAAACCAACACTAAACTAAATGAAATCAATGCTGGATCCTGAGACGTCAAACCCTGTAAATCTTGACTGTGTAATGTTGTGATTTTATTTAAAGCTCTTTTGATTCTGTATGGAACAGAATTGGGCGGCTGTTAATTCCTCACAGCAATCTCAGAGGGAACATTTCTTTTGTGGCCTCATCTCGACTCTGCTCCATCAAGAAAGCTTTCCCACAGTCACAGAAAGCTCCTGAGTGCTCTTACACTCTTTAGGCTCTCATTAGAGGAACTTGGAGAGGGTCTCTGGATACTTCACTTCTAAAAGACTGCTGCGTTTTCAGAGCCAGGAGGTTTGGAAATAAGAGTTGTTTTGGTGGATGCAGGGGGAGGACTGGAGCACTTCTGACTTAATGGCATTCACGTACACCACTGAAAATCAGAAGACACAGACATGTTATTTCAAATGACAGGGTCAGGAAACCTGAGGGCTCTTCCTGCGTGTGCAGGAAGGTGAAACATCTCCGCTACTTCCTGTACTGGTAGATAAACCTTATTGTAAATAACTTTGGTAAATGGACATCTGTTCTTTGGCATGAACAAGGATGATGAGATAATCACATGATGGAGATGTCCAACATCTCTCACATGAATCCATCTAGACTCTTTGGTTCTCAAACTATGAGGTGCGGTTGTGTGGAATTAAGAAAGGAAGAGTAAGGTTTCTAACATGGCTTGTCTAACATGCCAGTACTTTTCAACACCTCAGACAGGAGCTCACACGTGTGTTTTTGAGTTTGATAAGAGATAACTAAAGATTCTTTATGTTATAAAGAACATTCCTGAGGAATCCTGGATGCTCTAATGTAAGGTAACATGTCTTTCATGTTGCTGAGGTTGCATGGGAAAGAACTATTGTTAATGCAATACAAGGGTGAGTTTGCAGTGCAAGCTTCCATCCGGGCAAATGTTAGATGACAGGGCAGAGAAATGATCTGTTGCTCATAATCTCATCCATGTGCTTTGTGTCATAGAGTATTCTTATTTAAAACACTAGCACCTGCATTTGAACCTGAAATAATTGTTTTAATCCAGTGGAGGGAAGCTTGTGCCTGCACAGAGCAAACACATGGCTGTTCTGAGAGGACAAAAGCGCTTTCTGTCTGTGCAGTGTGAGAACAGCAGAAAAGAGAGGCGAGAGAAACAGTACAAAACACTAAATACAGACACGCTTCCACTGGCATTGATGAGGCCATTAAAGCCTAAATGAGGAGAGATAAAATCTAAGCTGTTATGTTGCCCTCCCTCTCTTTGTGAATGATTAATTGTGTGCAAGAGTCCAACTGCTGAAACGCATGATTTCCAGCCTGCAAGCCCCCCCGTCTCCCCCCGGCTCGGACCACACAGAGATAACGCAACAGGACCATGTCTGGTGGAAAGACAATTTCCTGAGCTTGAATGTGCTGTTTGTGAGCTAATGGCGGCTCTCTCCCATAATCCATCCGCTCATTTAGACATCAGCTTGATCTTTCTCTGCCTGCCTGCTGTCCATCACAAAGACAACCTTTCAATCAGGCCCTGCAGAAGTAAGACTGACTTAAGAAACTGCCTGTGTAAGAAATGGAAGGTGTCCGGAATATCTGATTCCAGGGAATCTGTTTCCCAGAGTTCCTAGCCGCATAGTTATCAGTTTGGAGGAAATGTGTTTTTCCTGGAGTAATGATTTGTACAGGAGCACAGACGTTAGAAATCATTAACATGAGTGTATCAGTGTTCCTGTAGCTCAACTGGTAGAGTATTGCATTAGCAGAGCACATAGCTTAAATGTACTGTAAGTCACTTTGGATGAAAGAGCCAAATGCATAAATATAAATGTAGAATATATATGTGCATGTATAATGCTAAATATTCAGTTACCCTCACAGCATATACAACCTTAATTATATTATAATTATAATTTTATTTTATTTGTCTATGGAAATTACAAAAGGGAAACACTGCCAAATGATTAAACACCATCATGAATATAATTTATTGTATTAAATAAAAAATAAGAGGGTTTTTCACTATTAAGAGGGTTTAGGCTGCTCACTATTAAGAGGGTTTAGGCTGCTCACTATTAAGAGGGTTTAGGCTGCTCACTATTAAGAGGGTTTAGGCTGCTCACTATTAAGAGGGTTTAGGCTGCTCACTATTAAGAGGGTTTAGGCTGCTCACTATTAAGAGGGTTTAGGTTGCTCACTATAAAGAGGGTTTAGGCTGCTCACTATTAAGAGGGTTTAGGCTGCTCACTATTAAGAGGGTTTAGGCTGCTCACTATTAAGAGGGTTTAGGCTGCTCACTATTAAGAGGGTTTAGGCTGCTCACTATAAAGAGGGTTTAGGCTGCTCACTATTAAGAGGGTTTAGGCTGCTCACTATTAAGAGGGTTTAGGTGCTCTACAGATGAAGTCATCAGTGTGTTGTTTACTCACTGAAATTCAGCTCACGTCTGGTGTGAGGAAACATCTGAGAAGCTCTGAAGTCATTCGTTCAGTCATTAGTCCAGTTCTGTTAAATATAAAGCACAATTCATCAGCAGAAAGCGCTGATCATTAACTCATGATCATTAACTCAGTGTGGTTTGACAGGCGGTAAATCACTGATAGAGGTTTAGTCACGAGCTGCTCAGTCTGATCTCAGATCTGATCTGATGGAGGTGTTTAACTCTCCGTGCTGGTATTCTGTCCGGTTTCATCAGTGTGTCATGTATTTAAATCAGCCTCTAACAATCATCATGATTAAAACATTATGACATCATAAACGTGGCTGGCGCCTCAGAAACACAAGCGTTCGGACTGCTGCCGGACTGATAAATCAGTAGAAACATAAAGTTCAGCTCAGCACATGCTGTCAGACTGGTGGAAATCATTCCACTCACACTGAAACCTGTCGACGCATTAATGTTCTCAGTGAGACAGCTAACGTGCTGGACCTGCAGCGTGTGCTCCAGCTTAATTTCACCATCAGTTACCTTCACCTGTCATTCGAACACATTTGCTCTGAGCGCTGTGGAGCAGTTAGCTGTGAGTGTTGAATCTGATAAACCTCTGTCACACAGAGAAGGTAAAGGTGAGCTGGTGTCTGGTTATGATACAGTTTCACAACCGTACTGTATGATACAGTTTCATCAGAAAGATGGTTCAGTCTACAGTAAGATGATGTGCATTCATGTTCTGCTGCTCTCTCGGCTCAGTGCGTCTCAAAGGTCTTTGGTAAAATCTGGGGAAATTCTGTATTATTCATGAAAATTGATTCATGACCTACAATTTCCAGCTCTTGAGCTCGTGTGTTGTAGGTTATTTTAATTCTCCGCTCATGCAGGAGAGAACAGAGACATACAATGAAAGACGTGTCTGTTTTAACACTGATATAAACCTTTACATCAACATCTTCAACATCTTCAACATCTTCAACATCTTCAACATCTTCAACATCTTCAACATCTTCAATATCTTCAACATCTTTTTTTAGCAGACGCGTTTCTCCAAAGCATCTTTCAAATGAGAGACAACATTAAGCTCAGTCTACAGAGATGAAGCTAGCTGAACAGCACAAGATCTCTCTCCTCTAGTTTAGTTTGCTAACACTGAAGGGAAACTTCTCCAGTGAGCGGATGTGAGAGGATGAGGAGATAAAGATAAGGATGTCCTGGCTTGATAAAGATGCAGTGGTGCAGTGCTCAATTCAGCGGATACAGAGCCATAATATACCCAAAAACACATCAAATCTCTCCTGTGCTGTCACAGCATCCACTCTGAACTTCTGAGCACATAAAGCATAAATGAGTAAATCTGATGTTCATCTCTTTGAGTTCTGACCTCATGAATGTTAAAGGAGAGTTCAGAGGAAGAGCTCACAGCAGGTTCAAGAGGTGAGACGGTGTGTGTGTGTGTGTGAGTCTGACACTCGTTTAGAGTAAGAAACAAGGTTCTATACAGAGGCTGAACACAGATGCACAAATACACAGTGCAGAGCTCCTTGTAACAGACCGAGAAGTCAAGACACTTTTGTAGCCACAACAATGCAGCACAGGATGACAAATGAGCAACTTTCACTGTCGCAAAGACCTTCACACACACACACACACAGACATGCAGCACCAGACAGCTCTGTGACACTAGACTATGTGCCACAGGTTCACACATAACACAGTTTGTCCTTCAAGAACCGTCAGGAAACACAGAGTGAGAGTCAGAGGAAGACACAGTGAAGTGAGGACAGGAGAGGATCCTGCAGAGCAGACACGAGGGGACTTACAGTATCTCCAGCTTGCGCAGGGCTCGGAACGCTCCTTCTTCAATGCAGGTAATGCGATTGCTGTCCAGTTGCCTGCAGATGAGAGACAGAAGACAGAAGTCAGAGGCAGGTCTGCAGACGAGCGGGGGCTGAGGGGAGGGGCAGATGACAGGGTAGACGGGGGACTAAAGAGGGGGCGACAGACACACACACACAAGATCTCTTACCTACTCTCCTCTTCTCCTCACCGCAGTCAGAAGAAAGGATCAGCTGGCTAAAATTATAACCTCTCTCTCTCTCTCTCTCTCTCTATCTACCATTCATTAGCTCTCTCTCTCCACACACTGCATAGTGTGGGGGCAAACAGGAGTGAGAGAGAGAGAGAGAGAGTGAGCTGATGGTGGGCTATAGTGCACAGCTCATGCTGTCTGTCAGCTCTCTGTAAATATTAATTGCATTTTCTCCCCTCATCCTCCTCCTTTTTTTTGTAAGTCAGAAGGGGGGCAATTTCATTACATTAGAGCACCCAATCCATTACAAGCCTTTACAGGCTCTGTCACAGAAACACTTTCATTAGGAGAAGAGCGATCATAAATCAAGTGAGGTCACAATGTTGGACGGGCAGACATGAGGGCCACTTCTTTCTTTTGCCCTCCTCTTTACCACCCCTCCCTCTCCTGATTAGCCCTGCCCCCTCCCTCATCCTGCTCTTATAAAGAGATGGATTTGAAAGAGAATAAAGAACAAGATATGTGAATGCTTTTCTGAAGGTGTGACAGACCAGAGCATCTCTGTCATTCTTTCATCTCTTCATTGATTCATGCTAAAGACACACATCTGTGTCTATAAGAGCTGATAGAAGAGGCAGAATAAGAGCCACACACAGAGAGATGCTTTACCGATCAGTTCATCATTTAAACAAGCTGTGTGTGCAGCAAGTGTTTCAGATGTATTACAAGTATGATGCCTGTGTTTTTTCATTCAAAATATATATACAGAATAAAGAAAGCCAGTCCTGACTGATGTGGGATCAGTGTGCAGTGTGTCATCGCACCGGCCGTCTGCAGAGCCACGGATGCTCGACGCAGGAGCTCGTAAAGCAGGCAGCGACTGCAGCTCGCTCTCTCGCCCATAATTCAACCCCACATGCAGCCACAGCTGCGTTCTGAGCACAGAGGTGTGAAGCAGGGCGGTTTCATTAGAACCTGGGCGAGAGCCGCCCACAAGGGGACAAAGATGACAGTGTCCTGAACTGTACTTGAGGACGGTTTAGTGAACATGACGCACTGCAGCCAGAGTTTGAAAACAAGCCATCTGAAACAGATGCAGTACTCTTCAGGTGACTGTCCCGTGTACCGCACATCAGAGCCGTCTGCCATCTGCCATTTTCATTATCTACAAATAACAATGTCATGAAAACAAATGCATGTGAGACTCATTTCCCATGAATTCACACTCATACATAAACTGCTGTAATGGGACGCATACCCCACTGACACACACACACACGCGTGTTGATGCAGAGCTCATCAGATCGGTGTGCTTTGGGCTTCCAGTGCATGTGATGAGAATCTGCATCATGACCTGCGCTCACCTGCGCCTGGAACAGCAGGAGGGAGGAGATCAACACAGACAGAGATATTGTGTCTGGTTTAATAGGATGCAACATCGACTCTCTTTAGCTGCAGGAACTGTTTTGACCAAATTAAGCAGATGGGCCGTTTATAAAGAGTGCTTACTGAAGGAGGGTGCTGACTCCAGCACACAGCAGCCAGTAAAACTGTTGAGATGTGAGGACAATATAAGAGACAGATTCAACCTTCCCTCAAAGCGTGTGCAGCCATTTTAAACCAGAGGACATTAAGGTAGAGAAAGCATATGAGAAAATCAATTCATTCCTGGAACACTGCCTGCTTGTTTCTCCTCCTGCCTTCCAGTAAAAAAATCAAGGGCTGGACAATTTCAGCAATTAAATCAAAAGTCACCTTGCCATGCAATGTAGAAGCTGGTGGAAGAGAAACAGGGACAAAATCTCTTCTTCTATCTCAGTCCTCATCTTCTTCTGTAGAAGCCTTTGGGCGGACAAATGAATCTGGATTAGCTGTTTCAATCAGTCATCCATCAGAGTGTGACGGTACACATGACAGATGTGGGAGTATCGCCCCTCATCTCTGCAGTTCAGGGAAGAGGAGAGTTTACTGTAACTTACCTTTTTCAACTGTAACATCATGCAAAATAATGACAAACCGGTTAATGGTTGCTAGGGGAGACGATGGAGGAACACTTACAGGTTCCTGATGGCGGTCATTCCTCTGAAAACTTTATAACAGACTGAATCTGATTCTCACTCAGGTCCCTGGAGAGAGAGAGAGAAAGAGAGAGAGAGAGAGAGAGAGAGGTTAGGATTTGTTTGAAGGCACTTCACATTTTGAGTAAAAGCGTGTGAAAGAAGATGGACGGTTCAAGGCCGCCCGGCTGATATGAACATCTCGGCTTTGAAGTCTAAGACCAAATTGTTCTACTGACCATAAATGTCACATCCTCCTTTATTCATCTGATCTTTCATCACTCTGTGTGTGTGTGTGTGTGTGTAAAGCAGTTCTCTGTAATGACAGGCTTCACAGCAGTCTGCTTCATAAGACCAGCTTTATTCCAGTAGAAAATGAAGCTATTATACACTTTGAATAACCTGAGAAAGCAGAAAGGAAACAGACACAAAAACTAAAGCCATGAAATGAATGTCTGGCTTCTTTAATGCTCCGCCATGAGAGGTTTGACATGGCACAATGGTGTTGCTTAACTTTATTATGCTTGTTTGTTTGTGGCCTCATGCTTGCAAACATAATTTGAAAACCAGAACGTAATTACTGGCCAAGAAGAAAACAAATGAGAAATGAAATATCTGCCCAGCTAATCAGAGAATCTCCCTCAGAGTCACGCCTGATACATAGAACACAGACAGAACACGTGTGTTAAGCTGCCCCTGTTACAGCCAATTTCACTGATTAACAGTCAGGCACGGCCTCAAACACTGAGTCTGCAGCAGCTTGTGTGTGGGATGTGATGATGTATCAGCTTTGGTTTTTGTCAATAATTTCCTGTAAGGAGCATTAAAAACTGCCCCCACCCCTCATCCAGAACTAGATATGTGTGTTTTCCTTTTTGTGTGTGTTTCCTCAAACCAATCAAGTTTAATTACAGCAAAACATCTCAATTACTATGTTTAGTTTTGTAATAACGGGCAATATATTGTATCTGAGCTATGTCATGTAACTGTTCTTGACAGTTTCTGACATGTGACGAGCCACAGAGAGAAAACAGAAGTGATGTTTATACCAGCATCAGACTGGGAGTGTGTGAACATGTGAATGTGAAACAGATAATGCTAAGATGAAACTTCTCTCGGTGGCAAAGCAACGACCTCGTACGTTCTCAGCTAGCGTACAGCGCAGCACACTTTACAGCACCTTCACTGCTAATAAATGTTTTATTGCTTTGTTTACTCAGTGGAATCTTCTTCATTATTTCTACAAAAAGGCAAATTGTGGCAGTCAAACAGTGGCACTTATATAGTGCAGTCAGTCTCAGTGGAGCTTTCACCCGCAGACAGCGAATCACATCATTTCTAATGAAGAGTTACTCTAAACTATAAAGAGATATTAAAGGTTTATGAGATATGAAAATCACACTGCCAGGGAAAGTTGTAACATACTATACATATGTCATCTGTCTTAGATACTGAAAGATAATGAAGCAATGAAATAATCCACACAAGTTCTACATGAATTAACACAAACTTTCTGATGTCAGTTTTTAATTCAGCTCATGTACAGCTATTGAGTATCATATCAATTCACCTCTGCAAGGTTTTGGAGAAATATATTGATTTTTACAGCAAAATGAAATTGAACTCACAGCTGATGGTTCATGTCAAACCGGCATCCATACAGACGCTGAACTGGATGTTAAAGACACAGATTTAAAGAAGACATGTACCCAGACACTGCTTGTTAAAGCAGTCTGCCTCTAACAATCCGCTTACAAATGTCATTTATTTGTTTGGACTGTCAGACGTCTGCCATAAACCTCCCTTTGATTTCATTACAGCTCTCATGTCCAGACAACAGGGCAACAGCCGAAACATATTAAACACTCAGCAACATGCAAGAATATCCAAGCAGAGGAGAAAATGGAGGATCTATCCTAAAACACACACACACACGACACACACACACACACACACACGACACACACACACACACACACACACGACACACACACACACACACGACACACACACACACACACGACACACACACACACACGTTATGCTAGATTGCCGGATGCTTAAAGAATATTTTCAGGTCAGCAAAATAACATAAGCTTACGTTTTCTCCATTGTTCTTTGTTAAAGAAACGCTGCATTTGAGCTGCTTTGCCAACAATAGGCAGCAAGAACACAATTCACAATATAAATATTACAATGACATCATCACTGTTACATTTTAAATGCTGAATATTCAATATGATTCAATGAGAGATCTTTAACCTTATAGTAGATTTCAGAAGAACACAATGCTTACTAAAAGTCATGGCCAATAGTCATCTTCTCTCTGTCTCGCTGTCTCCTTTTCTTTTTTCTTTATCTCTCTCTGTCTGTCTCCTTCTCTCTCTCTGAATGCTAATTCTATAAAGTCTAAACACACATCTGCACGTCTTTTGAAGAACAAACTGCAGCTCAGTGGGCTGACTGGACGCTGATGTGTCTCCTGCCCGTGTCTCTCTCACTATCTATCATCCGCTGTCTTGCTTTAGCTCGCTCTTCTGGCAGGGCTGTTATCTGCATGCCACATTAAATCTCGAGTGTAAGATCCCTGCAGAGGTGCTGAGGTCTGTCAGGGGCCTCCATCTTGTTTCTGTTGTCTCACCAGTACAGATAAACGCACTCTGAACACACTCATGTCATCACACACACACATGGACAGAGTGGGCTTGTGCTTACACATCTGAACATATGAAAAGCATCTGGCTGTTCTCACAAGATACATTACATTACAATATTCATGTAAAGCACACACTCCAAACTGCTCGGCTCACATCGCTTCATCACATCTGACCCAGCCAGAAACACAAGAAGCCCCTCAGGGTCTCCATAAGCATATGCTGTGTTATGAAGCCCGAGACGTCATCTGTGACTCATCACACTAGACTCACAGTCTGTAGACATTAAACAGCACATGATAAGATGCATCCACTCATCTGACACTTACTCCATAAAGATGTGTAGAAATGAGGCTAATACACTCTGACCCTGTATATCGCTCTTTTACAGCTCTGGTCCCTCACAGGCTGGAGTCTCAGCTCTGCTTTATGGCCACTTTTAAAACAGGAGTCAGATTAAAACACTATAGATTTCTGGTCTGGAAGACAGTATACTGTAACTGTCCCTAAGGATGACAGTAGCTCTTAATTACACAGAGAACAGGAGCATTTTCATTGGACACAGGCTGTGCTGAGGGTGGAGTGATCTATTTGGTGTAATGAAGAACTACAGTCATCCTGAAGCATGGATTAATTATAGTTACGCTTGCAGTCCATCTGCTGAAATGTCTCTCTTAAACAGAGTCGAGTGCGTGTAAGCATGAATGTTCTGGAAGGTGGCACAGAAGCAGCACAGAATCACATGCTCAACGTGAAACTCCTGGAAAGATCTTCATCATCACATCTTCATCATCACATCTTCATCATCATC
>JAZGTI010013545.1:0-14773 GCA_036877585.1 Botia kubotai
AAGTAAATGGATGCATTTGGATGCACTGGATGGGTCACTGGATGCATTTGTCTTTTAAGTGCTGCGCTGTGTCTCTTGTTGAAGATGTAACACAGTGTGTAAAACAATCCTCAGCTCTGGAGATTCTCTGTTTGACTCGTCTCATTGTTTATAAGCGACTTTAAAACTGACTTTTATTAGTGTGCTGGGTTTAAGTATGCCGGGTTTTAACTGGGTCAGGTCTCAAGACATGGACATCGAGTTTCAAGACGCAGTTTCCAAACTGCTAAACAGTTGTGCCATAGGTTTAAAGTTTAGCCTTAGAGGTTATAGTTAAAACTTCATGCAAATCATCAGGGGGAGCGACTGACACTTCTGGATTTGGGATTTGCATGTTACTAACCGACATTTGCGAGGGTGAAGATAGTCGTCTCTAGCAAAGTAACAGGGGATGAAAAATTAGTCTAGAAAGACAAACAATAAAGTGTGTGAAGTTCATTGTGTAACATTTATGGAACAAAAGGGAACTCCACCTTTGAGTTTGTGGAAAGACAGATGGGGACATCAAAAATGAGGACATCCGCATTGTTTTGTCATGTTGTGTTATATATTTCTATTAGATGATGTGTTTTAAGTCATTTTTAACATAGAATTTTAGGGGATAAAATAGGTCATCAAAACACAATAACTACGTGTGACAGATTTGATTTCTTAAACAGATCATCCCCGACGCAACAGTGTACAGTGTGGCCTCTCAGTTTACTGAGTCTCCTCTCCTCAGCATCACAGGCCCACAGGTAAACTTAACTGTACCTGGTGTATCTGTTTGATGTAAGAACATTAGCCATTAAACCATCTTTATTGGTCCATATGAAATAGATAAAATACAGGAGCCAAGAATCAGTTTCGCTGCTTGTTGTCTTCTAATCACACTCTGCCCTGTGATCCTATTTGCATGAATTATGGATTCATTTGATTGGTTCAAAATTTTTGGCTCATGTGGCGACGGCCAATCAGCTGATGTCACGGGGCTATGAATAAGGGGCTGTACAGCAGTCTAAAAGAAGAGGAAGTGTGAAGCAGTGTGTTGTCAGCGTCTGATTATGTCTCTCCTTATAAACCGTTTCAAACAGTTACACAAGACCAAGACCTCGTCTTCTACACCAACTGACTCGCATCCGGGACAAAGCCACAACCTTGATCCTGCGGTTGACAGCGCTTTTGGGGGAACAGCAGCTCTTGTGTCCCCCTCAACAGACGCGGAATATGACAAGCTGACGGTGAGAGACTTCCTCAGAGAACATGTGTGTTTACAAACACTTGTTGTCAAAGATCTACAAAAGCCCATTAAAGCAGACATGTAGCAGAAAATTGAGTGTTAAGCAAATTGAGTTGAAATGCATTATGTACACAAGAACTTCTCTTGCTTTTGTGTGACATTTATTCATCTCCCTAAGGATGTGGAGGAGGTGCCTTTACCTGATGGAAGGGTCTGTCTATTGGCTCTCCCTTCTGAATGTTCTGAGGAGGAGGGGCCAGCAGGCATGTCCTGGCTCAAACTGTTCTCTCGTTATATCACAGACAGAAAGGTGAGAATTACATACAGTTGTTGTCTAATGTCATCAGTACTCAGTAGTTCACCTTTATAGAGGAGATTTGAGTGCAATAGTTGTACGTTTTAAACAAAGCAGTGTGTTCTAACTTCAGTGCTGTCTCGCTAGGGTGTGGTCTCGGGAATATTGCTGGTGACGTCCAATAAGATCTTCTTTGACCCTCAGAAGAGTCATCCACTTGTGCAGGAGAACGGCTGTGAGGAGTACGTGTTCTCCTGCTCTGTGGATGATCTCGCTTCAGTGTCCTTCTGCACAAACATCTCTCGAGTTCATTTGAACAAAGCCACACACAGGTGCTTCCTGCTTTACTGTATAAACGTTTTGAGAGATCGGCCAGATCTGATCTCGCCGTGATCAGAATCAGGGCTGGAGTCAAAGAACATTGTTAGCACTTTGTAATGTAGTTTTATAATGTAGATTGAGAGAGATTATGGGTTTATGAATTACTGTAGTGTTGCATTGTTTTACCTCATGATGTGGTATTATTTTTATGCCAAAAATGATAATTTTAGTTAAAAGTTTCACATAAATTTCACCATTCAGAATGGTGAGACGTCTTAAAAGATTACAGTATGTCATAGTTTTAAAAAACTATACATTATAAATTACAATCTTATGACAGAGTTATCAATTTAATATTGTATCATCAGGTTCCTGTTGATTCCCAACCCTACAAGCAACTGATATCAGTAGAATATGTATTATAAATTGAATATTTATCAGGCAGCACACAGAATGATCTCTTCTCTGATCTCATCACTCCATTAATGATGTTTTAAAAACCTTCTTCCAGATGTAACCGTTGTAAGACATCCAAGAGCAAACATGAGAGCCAGAGCCAAAATCAAACCAAGTGTGGCTCTCGTCACACGGCGATAGAGGCAGTTCCCATTCCTGAATCCTCCGTCTCGCACCATCTGCCAGTGACTCCGGGTGCGAGGGCTGAGGAAGAGGATGAGGAAGGTGGAGAAACCGGGGACATGGCTGAAGCTGAGAGACAGCTGAGTTTGGAGTCTGGAAGAATTCTGACGACTGCTGCCACCTTCTGTTGCGGAGGATCTGACAATGACTATGAACACGCAAGTCGAATTGAACAGCAGTCGTGTTTGGATGGCCAGTTGTTAGGTAATCTAGAACGTTTCTAAGAACTTTGCCAATTAAAGGGCCAGTGCACCTAAAATAACAATTCGTCGTCTTGTGCTTAGCCAAATTATTTTAAACCTATATGATGTAACTTCCGTGGAACAAGGTAATTTGGGAAAAATATTGAATGGGGTAAAAAAAATAAGGGAATGGGGAATGAGGCTGTCAGTTCCTAACATTTTGTGGAACATCTTCCATGTTCTGTGGAATTAAGAAAGTCACATGAGTTCGAAATGACATGAATTTTTATTTTCAGGTGAACTGTCTCTTTAATAGATCTCTTTGATTAATAACTGTCTCTATAAATACATGCAAATCTTCCTGCTCTTTCTCCTCTTTCTGAATTCACTCAGCTGTCTCTCTTTGCTAATCAGGTTCGTGTACTGCTACATCTACATACATTACATCTACAAGTGGAGATACAGTTGGATCTCTGATGTTTGTGAGAATCCGACAGAAACACCAGCACGGGAAGAGAAGGGCTTTGTCCAAACCTAAAACCACCTCCAGAGATGCCTGGTTCACCATGCAGCAGGAAAGGTTGTGTGCCTTTCTTAGACCTTTAACCAATGTGGGACAGTCTGCTGTCTGTTTGGTGAAATGCAGTTGTCATACATTTTACTATGTAACTTACAGCCATGAAATACTAAAAATATACCAACAGAGTGAAATTTAAATAGCAGATGAAACCTAACATTTGTCGCTTTGTTTCAGAAGTTGTTCCATCTCACTCGCATGTTCCATCATTCTCTGTCTCTCTCTCTCGTTTTGTGCTGTAGTTCAGATAAACTGTACGCTTATCTGAGTCAGCACCGGCCAGACCTGTGCATCCTGGAGGGAGGCGAGGAGGAGGAAGCAGAGAGGGATGAGGAAGACTTTGTGCTTCTGGATGAGGAGGAGCAGGAGGAAGAGGAGGGATCCCCAAGAGAAGGACGGGCGGGGGAGGACTGGGAGGTCAGTCACCAAATAACTATAACAATCACATCGCGGTGAAAACCATGCACACAACTTGACCTCATCCACCCCGTCTCTCGATCGCATTCCCTCATCCTGCTCACCAGCAGCTTCCCCGTGCACAAGCAGCTCTTCCTGCTCCTTCACCATGTTCTAGTGCCTCAATGCCAGCAGTGCTGAGCATGTTCTGCTGAACATACTGGAGCGTCTGGACCATGAGAGTGAAAAGACCATGAAGCACCACAGGACAGTTTTCTGTCGCTCATACAGCTGTGATACGTCTGTTTGAGACAAAGCGAGTAGTATTTAGCTGGTCATGTGATCTCCACATATGAGCCCCTATAAAGGTTCTGTAGCTTCGTTAGCATATGTTTACATTTATGCATTTGGCAGATGCATTTATCCAAAGCGACTTACAGTACATTTGATCGGATGTGTTTCCTGGGAATCGAACCCACAACCTTTGAATTGCTAACGCAATGCTCTGCCAGCTACAGGAACACTGAATATGACGTAGTGGTTATTTCTTTGTGTAAAGCTTTATGAGGACAAAAACGTGATCACAGATCTTGCTATTCTGTCATTTGCAAATGGTTTTAGTGAGTGATATACATATTTTTCCTGTACAGATGGTGACAGTGGAGGAGAGCAGGCCGAGAGCTTCTATCTCGACTGAACCAGAAGGTCTAAGTCACATACTGAACCAAAGTGTCATACTGGATGCCCAGCAAGTTATGGTGGTCTGTACACACACACACACACACACACTTGTTTTTATGTCTAAATATATGTCACATAATGACTTTTATACTGTACAAAGTGTATATTCTATCTCCTAACCCTAAACCCAACCCTCACATAAACCTTTCTGCTTTTAAACATTTAAAAAAAAGCATCATTTAGTATGTTTCATAATCAATTTCCCTCGTGGGACCACTGGCTTGTCCCCATAATGTATGTGTGTGTGACTTTTACCATCCTCGTGGGGACATGTGGTCCCCACAGTGGTAGAAAACAAGCACACGCACACAGGTTTATTAGTTTTGTAAAATGAAGACTCCGTCTGATACTGTGGACTGTAGATGTTGCCTGTGACCTCTCTCTTAGATCTCAAGAGAGCTGCCTCCACGTATGATCGGACGCACGTGGCATCTGTCTTACAGCACGGACAAGCACGGGGCCAGTCTCAAAACCCTCTACAGGAAACTCCGCAGCACAGACTCCCCTGTGCTGATACTCATCAAGGACCACAACCAGCAGGTCAGTCATGATTTCTGAAGCTCTGATCAGAGAAGACGCGATCAAGTGTTGGATCAAGTGTAAGATGTTCATGAGATGGTTCACGATCCATGAATGAATACATGCAAACGCTGATGCCACGTGAAATCAGATGCAGTCAGATGATTCGCTTTTGTAAGTGTTTGCTGGTTAGATGTTAAAATGGTTTCAACTCATTTTTTAGGTTTTTGGAAGTTTCCTCTCACATCCACTGCACCCCAGTGAGACCTTCTATGGCACAGGAGAGACTTTCCTGTTTCTGTCACATCCTCGCTTTAAGGTAACTTCCAATTATAGAACATGTTCCTCATGATCATACATGAAAACATCATGAGATGAGATTGAATTCTTTAGAATGTCTTGGAAGCCACTTTGACTTGACGTTTGGTTTTCCTTGTTTTTTTTCTTCGTTGCCTCTAAGTGTTTCCGCTGGACTGGAGAGAACTCATTCTTCATCAAAGGAGATTTGGACTCTTTCGCCATTGGTGGAGGAAGGTATGGGCAGGTTTTCCTCCTCCAAAAACATATTAGTAGTCAGTCTGTGTTATAGATTCAGGTCATGGGTTCGATTCCCATAAAATAGACAAACTGAGCAGTTTAGTCGATTTTATATTCATATACCAACTACATTTTAAGCGTCCTTAAGTAGTTTTATTAATATACATCTTATAATGAACAATACACATTTGTAATAACACTATGTATTCTGTTTTCCGTGTTTGATGCTTTTTATGTTTTCTGTGTTTTATTTTCTTATTACATGTAAAGCTTCCTTGAACATTGTAAAAAGCGCTATATAAATAAATTGAATTGATAAAATGCTTTGGATAAAAGCATCTGCCAAATGCATAAATGCAAATTATGCATGACTGTGTCTAATGCAGAGGTGCAGATTTCTCATTCAGGAAAATGCTGAAAATGTATTATTAAATGCGGCGAAACTAAAGCACATGAAGTAAACCTTCTCTCTCGGTTCCCTGCAGCGGTCACTTCGGTCTGTGGGTGGATGAGAGGCTGTATGTTGGCAGAAGCAGCCCCTGTTTCACCTTCAATAACTGCAGCCTGTCTGAGACCAGCGACTTCACCATTCTTGACCTGGAGGCCTGGACATTCCGCTGACACGCGCTGTAAATAACCCTCAGTCTCAAGATTTCTCCACAGTTCACTTCAAAACCTGTAAATGAAGAGAATGAAGGTTCATGAGTATTTTATCAGGTTGATAAAGTTGATGAATCATTATTCCGCCTGAAAGTTTGGAGGAAGATGAAGGAAAGTTCACTATTTATCATCTCACCGCCATGATGAAGAACCCATTTCATCTTGTGATTAAGATGCAGTCGGGTAGAGTCCAGTGGTTCGGCGCACGTATAAAATCAACTCATCTTTATGAATACACCTGCTACAGGAATTAATACTGGGTACATTTTGGGACAGTAATGCAGGTTCTGGCGCATGGTACCAGTGAGGCTGACCGTGGAACCGCAGTGCCATCTGCTGGTAGTCATCGTCACTGCAGCTGTGTTTTTAACAGGATGAGTTTAAACAGCGCTGTAAATTTAGGACTCGACACTAGTAAGCGACACCCTGTCTATAAAGATGATTAAAGCGTTTCTTGCTTTTGGTATGCACGGATAGACTATATATAGTGTCATAAACCCTGTTTTGTGCATTATTTTAGACCCATAGCTGCAGTTTAACACACGGAAAAGTTTCTCATTACTCAAATCGAGTGAACCGAGGCTGAAATGACAGAATGCCACACATAAAAACTAAAAAAAAAAACATAATCCTTGAACTATGTTTCTGAGACTTATTTAGTCTAAAGTAAGTGATTTATCTGGTTGTTTTATTCTTAGACATCTACACAGTATCTTGGGTAGCTGTAAATAACTAACAAATTAGTAACAACATCGTTTACAGTAAGTAAATTTGTCGGTCAAATCTATGTTAACTCGGTACCCGTTAAAACATTAGATCATTATAAACCCTTATTTAGAAAAGCACCTTTTATTAAACGAATACAAAACTGCAGTCAGAGGAATGTTATTGCATAATTACAGATTCTGTAACAAACCTACTGTACCATTTAAAAACGGTGAATACTAAAACTTGTGTTAATAAATCTAGAGTTCGTGTTTCCACTCTGGTTTTGAGGCTTATGTGACTAAACAGTAACACGGAGGTGCGTGAGAGACAGGGGTGGTGCTCCAACAATCTTGCCCCAGCTGTGGTAATGATCCTACCCTTGTAAAACAGCGGTAGGCTGGGGCAACTTTATTCTGCAAATAAAGAGTACGTGGCAAAAAAATACATCTTAGAAGTGCAATTAAAAAATACGGTATTATACAAAAATAACAGCTTTTATGAAATGGTAACAGTAACGATGTATGAGATCAAACCATCACGCGACACAGAGAAGTATCATTAAACTGTAATGAAAGACTAGTTAACTTACATGTCTTTTCACCAGTTGGGTGTCCTGGTAATATTTCAGGCAAAAGCCACTGAAAGGAACAGCAGCGACCAGCAATAAGGTGGAGAGCGCCTGCTTGAGACGCGAACGGGCGGCTCTGCTGGATGGAGACGCGGGTTCCTCATGACCAGCTTTTGGATCTCCAGCATTAGTTTGATCCACATCTGCGGCCATCCTCTAAAACTCTCCCGGGCCACAAAAATAGTCCACGGTGGTTTACAACTCTTGTTAAATCAAACCACAGCCATGGGACCGTCTTGAATGTACAGTGATCAGTAACATTAAAGCAGGCAGGGAGGAAACGCTACTGATCTCCTGCGAAATGATGCTTTCTGACGCTCTTAAAGGGCCAGTGCGCACATTCCGTGAGCTCTTACGGCTGCGTGTCAAAATCTAGGAGCTGCCTAACCGAACAACATTTAGGAGCGTGCCTATAATGGACAAAAAGATGTCTAGATAGGCATCTTAATAGATTTTGAAACACAACCTATTACGTCCGACCATAATTACACTGTTTAGGGACAAACAATGTATTGGTTTTGGATTTTTTCTGTTCTTCGTAATAATCCAGTCAAATATTTCGAAGTCTTTTCAAAAAGGGAAAATATTTAAACCACAAAAAAACATGTGCACTATGCCATTAGCATGAAGCAGAAATACCCCCATTTACATAAATCAAGTAATAAAAGGTAAATACATTAAATAAACTATATTTGGGAGTTAACAGTCATTTCATACACATACATTTTTGTTTATCTTAAGAATTTTCATAGTGTTTATAGATAAAAACTGCCACTGTGTCACACTAGCACATAATAAGTGAAAAATGATGTACGGCATTGCTGAGCTGTAACTCCTAAAATACATCCAAGAGAAAATACTAGAATCACGATTTTATTAAGTCTCGTGTCACATTGAACAGCACTGTAATATATGCATGTGAAACACTGAAAGGTTTTCAGTTCCAGATTCCTGATTTAAGGCTTTATCTCCACCAACACACCATTATTTGACCTCCATTAACATTTTCATGCGTATGAAAGTGTGAGCAGTTGTTTAAAGGCATCTCCAAAATCAAACAGGCTCAGATTTCAGAACCATTGCATTGTGTATGTCAACTTATTTGTAGCTCCTAATACATAGAACATTTGAGAAACTGGACTGAGTTTACATCTCCATAAATTAATTTCAACACTGAAACAGTTTACATTGATGATCTGAATCCAGACCGAATGTGGTTTTACTCAGAAAAGTCCACACAGAGACAGAGACAAGCTCTTTTTCAGTCCATGTTCTCCTCGACTTGCTGTGTATGCACCTCTACGGTTTTGGGTGGGATGTAGGAGCCCATTCCTGCTGCTCGTTCCGCCTCTGCCTGTGTGTACGGCTCCTCTCTTAGCTTCTTCAGACTAATAATAAAACAAACATTTTATCAATAACAACCTGCAGTGTGTTATTGAGCTTCCGAGCACTTTTAAATCAAACACCTTACACAGCAAAACCATCCTAAAGAATAGTTTACTTCCATTTAAGATAAACATCTATATAAAATAGTATCTTGTATCTCCGTAATTAACAGAAATCTTTACAAACCTGATTTAATGTGATTAAAAGTTAGAAAAGAGGTTACAGTGGTATGGCTCACCGTTTTTTATGTACTTTGGTCTTGAAATGCTCCTTCAGGGTTTTCAGATCAACAAAGTATCTCCTACAGGAAAAAAACAGATAAAAGGTTCCAAACTATATCAGAAGTTTTAAAAATAGCAGTTCTTAAAGACGGTGAGATGCGACTTACGCGCAGTGGAGGCAGTAGTTCTGGGCACAGCCTGTGACGTCATAATCAATCTCCTGCTTTAGTAACTTGGCAGCATTGGCGGGGGTCATGTCGGCGTGTATCTCGTCAAGGTCCTTCGTCCTGCGCTTAGTCTTCCATGTCTTTGCAATATTCTTCTTCTTGCCGTTATTGTGTCTTCCTATCTGTTTGGACTTACCCATGATTACTTTCCCTACAGTGACGGACAGAACAATCTTGTTTTACACACTGTAACATTAAAACAAGCTACAATTCTGTACTAATACAATACTCTGAACTGTGTAAAATCTATTTGTTAACCTTGTTGTAGTATCACTGAAAATCATATCAAATTTCTCATATAAAACATTTTCTCAATGATTATTACTTCAGCATGCTTGCTACCTCGCTATTGACAAACTGTAAACAGTTGTTATTATCAATTACGTGGGTTTCTAAAGCAAAAAAGTACAGCAAATATGTTTATTGATTAACTCACGTCAACACGCAGCTGCCTCGCCAGACACGCTGAAGTCCCACAAGAACAACTTCCGGGTCGGCAAAGTGCGCATGTGCACCTCTAGATGGCAGTAAAAGCAGCGTGTCACTCTAAACCAACCAGGCGAAGTAGAGTTGATGCGTCGTTGTCATGGTGATTTAAAACTACGCTACATCTGCTTGAAAAGCAATACAAACAGCATGTCGGGTAAATGAAATAAATATAAGGATACTTGTGCAAGATTTTTTTTATGGCTAATAAAAAAACAGGCTTGGTTTTATATAATGATATAGAATATTCAGTATCTTCGCTTGTTAAACAACTGCAAAACCAAATATTAACTCGTAATATTTCTTAATGTCGTCATATTTTTTCGTGACGTTTCTCCTTTATGTTTCAGAAACAACACGTCAAATCTTTTACATTTTTCCAAACGGGGACAAATACGGTAAACTGTAAGCTCGTGACGTGTTTGCGATCGTTCAGGCTTATTTCATGAACATGTAAGTACGCGTGTGTTCGTGTTTAGAGGGAGCGTGCTCGCTTACGTCAGATGGTGTGGTGATGAGGAAAGGTTTGGGCACACAGACCTCAGCATCCGGAGTTACGTACACAGGCGAATGGGACAATGATAAGGTGCGTTTGTGGTCATGTTTTCAATGAGCGAAACGTGCACCAAAGCATCAATGATTTCACAATGTATGAGCCCCTCACCTATCTGAACTGGATTATTTGTTTTCATCTAAATGATGACGTCAAGATGATTATGAAGCGAAGTGCATGGAATGTCGACCCAGGCACGTGACCAATACTTACTATGTATGTATTTATATATATTTAACATGTCTTATGTTTACCTAATGCAGATGAACGGCAGTGGTACTGTTACGCACCCATCAGGGGCAATTTACAGCGGCCTGTTTAAAGATAACATGTATCATGGAAAAGGAATGTACAGATTTCCTGATGGGACGGAATACACCGGAACCTTCGACAATAACAGGTGATACGCTATAAAATGTATCAGTGGTCAAACTCTATATACTCTATTCTGATATAGACTTATTATAGAATATTATTTAAATCTCCATGTCTCACCAGCTGATAATTATGCATGTTTTTCAGATTAGAGGGGGATGGAGAATTTACAGATTCACAAGGACTCGTGTGGACTGGAAGGTTCCACAATAAAGCAGCACTAGGACTGAAGCTCAAAGTCAACATATAACATGCAGTGATGTACATCTAATTGATTCTGTGTTCTGAATTGAATAACATTCATCAATTACTCAAAAGTGTAATATTAAGTGTTAACCTACATTTAACATTTTAAATGTTGGTGTTGCGGTATGTTAGGTGATTTAATGAAACGAGAACATAAAATCACAAATATACTTTTAATAAACAAAACTCAGGAACACACACAGAACTGTTTTGAGAGATCTTGTCGGATACACAATGACACATTAACACAGTGAGCAGTCCTGAGGCGTTGACTTGATCTTTCTGTGATAACGTTTCAGTTCCAGCTCCATACACCAGACAACAAGAACATGTTCACACACAACAGAAAGAATCAGGACTTTGTTTTGATCTTTTGTGAACTGCACATCTCCTGTTTATGCATTTGTGAAGTGTATCTTCATGTGCGAGCAGCTTAGCTCATGACTGTGGCGAGGAGTCAGGAGTTGTGTGAGAACGTGAAGCTCAATTTCGTGTCCTCTGAGGTGAGAATGTGTCTGTTGTTTTGAAGAAATGATCCCAGCTAACAATTTTAGGTTGTAAGAACATTTCCGCAACGTTTCCATTAAGTAATTTAAAAAAAATGTTCAAAAGTCATTTTTAAAGTTTTAAATGTTCAAAGTCCAGGTTTTTAGATGTTGTATGAATGTTATTGCTTTATTATGAGAACGTTATTTAAACTTTTCTTATTCTGTACTGTTATTATTCTGTGCTGTTCCACTAACTGTTTAAGAATATTTTTTATATAAGCTATATAACATTAAAGAAACGTTTACAACAACTTTAAAAGAACTTTAGAGAACGTTCTGAGAACGTTGCCTGTTAGTTGGGTATGTATCATTAGAACTTTACAGAACAACTCCAGAAGAAAAGTTGTAATAACTGAACTTCTCGCTCTACAAAGCACGAGTTATTCTGGGTGCTTTCACTGAAACTTTGTGATTTTAATTAAACTTGTAGGTGTTTAATTTGTTTCAGAGTTCATTACCTCAATAAAATTTGGAATGTCCACTTTATGGCAGTAACTTTGTGGGTGTTTTTGTTCATGTGTCTGAGGAATCTTTCCAGAGTTCTTTACAAAATGGAAAATTGGATCTTAAAGGTTGAGGAGGAAATTTAATCGTCTGATTCCGAGCCATAAAAATGCCAACAGATTAATCTGTCCTCTCTCCTCCTTCATCTGTCCACTTACTGTAAAACAAGGCGTCTTTTTGTCCTCGGCTTCATCAGACTCACATGTTTCAAAGAGGAGAAGAACAGGGACAGATGAGACACTGAAGAGAACAGAAGTAATAGAAAGAAATAGTCACATAGATTCGGTGAGGTCGGATTCGCTCTGTCACTTCTAACAATATCACAACTCATCTGCGAAAAAGAGGATTTAAACTAGAGGATACTGGACCACAGTCCTGGATTTTGAACTGGAAGACTATCAGATCATGGAGAATGGGAAAAGTGAGGGTAAATAATATTCATGATAACTATAACCTAAACACAACCTTTGAAAGAGGTTTGGGTTAGTCTGTGAAAATGAAATTATTGGTAGATCTTCTATCATGTGCTGTATTAACATTATGTACAGTAATGTTTATTGAATGTCTTCAATAGTTTATTTCTGGTGCATGCTGCTGTGATTGTGTTTCTGGATGAGGTGTATGTTTGTGTGTTCCTGCAGACAGAGGTGATGACACTGATTCCATAGACCTTCTTCAGGTACAGTGACACACACACACACACACACACACACAGAAACATGCACAGCTGAATGAAAAGAGGGTTGTTTTACTAAGTTGCTGTCTTATGATAGGTTTCACATGATTTTGTATGCTTGGGTGTGTGTATGTGTGTGTGTGTGGTAAAACAAGTTCTTAGTTTACTATCTGTTTGAATACATAACTTCATTAATTATCTAATTTCACAGATACAGATTTATTACTGCTGTAAATAAAATGCACCTTAAAGACAGTTAATTACTAAAAGGAAAAGTGTGTGAACTCAGGCTTTACTTTGACCCTCCCTGATGTACCAGACAGACTCTTTACTTCTGATTAAACCTCATCCTTCTCATTGTCTCTCTTTCCTTTTGATTGTGTCTTGACCTCTGACCCTTTGCTTTAGTTTCAGGCAATGTGGTTGGAGCTAAAATCAGGATTTGGAAGCGTGGCTGACGATGTTGCCATGCTCCAGCAAAGCTACTGTCGACTGGAGGAGAGCGTCTCTGTCTATCAACGGGAAACTAATGACAACATCCTGTCTCTCAAAAACACACTTAACACATTACAGGTTAACATACATATAATGTTATATCACATGAAAATGTGATATAAGAATGTGTAACCAAATATGATCAAATGTACAGTATGATGCAGTTTTAATACACATTTCTGTTTGTGTTAGAATTCAGTTTTTATATTATATCCATCTTGTCCAAATTACTGATAGCTGTTTGTGTGTAACTGATATGCTCTGAATATGTATGTGTTGTGTCACAATGTAGACTGTGTAATGTAGTTTTTAAGAATGTTACTTATTTATTGAGTGTGTGTGTGTGTGTGTGTGGGCAGGAGGATGTTAGCGTTGTCCTAAAGCAGCTCTCTGAGGTCAAGAGCAACCAAAAAGATCTACAGAGAGATTTTGACCGCATACAGATCACACATCACAGGTGCTGCACACTCTCACGCTAAAATGGTTTATTTGATTTGACAATTTATTCTGCAGAACACTCGCATATACATCTGAAGATCAAATACAAAATCACTGCAAGTTTAAATCAAAATACTGAAGCAAGTAAATTTACATTTTACAAACAATTATTTAAATAAAGAATTCTAGAAACTTCTGAAACATTTATTCTTTTTAAACTCAAAATGAAGCTGTATCATTGGCAGGAAAGGGTCAAGAGGGGAGGGGTCAGTGGATGGCCGCGCCTCCCTGTCCAGTCAAACAGACCTTACGCTTATTCAGCATTACATCAGCAGCCTGTCTGCCAATCAGAGTGAGTATTGCTGTACACCTGAAAGATATGGACTCTGTTAGGAAGTATGTTTGTATTATAAACACACGCATGTCTAATAACCACGAGATAGCAAGAAATGATTGCGTGGAACAATCTAACCGGTTTGTTTTTGTCTGGTTAGACTCTCATGAGCATGATGCTGCCAGCCAAAAGAACTCTCCAGTGTGGAGAGAGAGAGAAAACAGCAGAGATTTGACAGAGCAGAACAACTCAACTCTAAGTATGTAATAATATGGTCCGAATGTCTTTCAAAAGATTACTATTAAAAATACTTGTGTTATAAACAGCCATAAACTTGTCATGGCATGACATCATCTGAGTGTGTAAAAATAAAAAAAATGTTCATTTTAACACATTCAAAGTCCTTACGCTTGATTTTCAGGTTAAATCATATTTTAAATCCCAGATTTTCAATGTGGTCTCAGGCTTTTGGATTCCCCAAAAACATATTTTTTAAAAGTATTCATAATGATAATATTCAAGTCTTTGATAATCATAAAACTAAGCTGGTGCTGAACTGTTCTTCGTAACATCACTGAACTGTTCTTCGTGACATCACTAAACTGTTCATCGTAACACCACTGAACTGTTCTTTGTGACACCACTGAACTGTTCTTTGTGACACCACTGAACTGTTCTTCGTGACACCACTGAACTGTTCTTCGTGACATCACTAAACTGTTCTTCATAACACCACTGAACTGTTCTTCGTGACATCATGTGTGTTTCAGCTCAGAGGCAGACAGCAGCACTGGAGCTGTTGCAGTCCGAGAGACGCTACGTG
>JAZGTI010013546.1:0-14773 GCA_036877585.1 Botia kubotai
TGGTAGATGTATTCTAACATGGAGAGACAGAATATCAAAAAGAAAATTCAGAAAATAACTTTAAAGAACATATATTAATTGATTTGTATTTCATTAAGGGAAATAAGTATTTGATCCCTCTAGCCAAAAGCACTTAATACTTAGTGGCACAGCCTTTGTTTGCAAGCACAGCGGACAGACGTTTGTTGTAGTTAACCACAAGGTTAGCACACATATCAGGGGGAATTTTGGCCCACTCTTCCTTGCAGATCCTCTCTAAATCATTAAGGTTGGTGGGCTGTCTCTTGGCAACTCGGACCTTCAGCTCCCTCCATAGATTTTCGATTGGATTGAGGTCCAGAGACTGGCTGGGCCACTCCATGACCTTAATGTGGTTTAGGTCAATTCCCAATTAACCCAATTCCCAGTTTCCCAATTATTATCTCCAAATTAGAAGTTTTCGGCTCATTCTCTGGTTATAAAATAAATTTTAATAAAAGCGAATGCTTCCCTGTTATTTCAATGGCTTTGGGTCTGATGCAGTCAGATGTCCCAGTTAAACTAAGTACATCAGGATTTAGATATTTTGGCATCAATATTACTAGATTTTATTCCTTTCTTCTAGCTGCTAATTTTCTTCCTTTGTTGGAGCATGGTCGAATTAATGTAGTGAAAATGAATGCTTTGCCCAAGTTTCTTTTTGTTTTTCAGTGAATTCCTTTGTATTTACCTAAGCATTTTTTTTAATCTCTTGATCAGATTATCTCTTTTCGTGGGGTGGTAAATGTCCCAGAATTCGAAAATCATTGCTTTATAGATGTCACCTGAGTGTTGAGCTTTCATTACCCAATTTTATATTTTATTACTGGTCAGTGAATATTTATAAATTAACATTTTGGGTTAGTTCGTCTACTGCACCTTGGTGCAGATTGGAGGCCAACTCGTGTACATCAACTTCTCTGTTGGCTCTGCTTACTTCTTCTCTATCTTTCAATGTCTCCTCTTCCTCACTAACGTGTAGTGCAGTAGTGGTAGCTACAGTTCGCATCTAGTGTCAATTCAGACAACACTTTAAATTTATTTCTGCTTCAACATTAATGCCGTTACTGGAGAATCATCTGTTTCCCTCATCTCTTACTGATCCTATTTTCAAGCAGTGGCATGCAAAAGGCCTAAGAAGTTTTCAAGACCTGTATATAGATGGCACATTTTGTAGTTTTGTACAGCTTTCCTCTGACAGGGGGTTGTCAGAATCTAATTTTTTTTTATTCTTGCAGGCTAGACATTGCTCTGCTTCTTTATTTCCTGGTTTCCCATCTCAGTCCCAGGTACAGGTATGGGAAGAGTTACTACAATTTAATCCTCAACAGAAGTCACAAATTTCAAAAATCTATGGTTGTATTTTAAGATGATTATTCACTTACTAAAATTAAAACAGCATGGGAGTGTGAGTTGGGAGAAAGCTTTGAGAAAGAATGGTGGCTGGGTGCGCTACATAAAATACGCTCTAGTACAATTTGTGCTCGTCTTAGCCTGAAAAGTAATTTCTTTAAAAAGTGGCAATGTTTTATAACTTATTTTAAGTCTCTTAACATCTTGCCTTCTATTATAATAAACGCACCCCTTCCTCCTTTATTATTATTTTTATTTAATTTTTACTCTTGTTTTTGTTTTAGTTTTCTGTTCATTTTTGTAAGATAAATAGGATATTTTTGAAAAAATTATAAAAAACAGGGAAATGTAAATCAAAAGAAAAAGGAATAAAAGAGTGCTAGCTTTATTTAAGAAAGAAGGGAAACATATACTAAAGAATATCAAACATAGATGGTCAATTTCCAATATAAAGGGCATAGTGGCATAGTGGAATTAACAAGAAGAAAAAGATAAAATAGATGCAGAAGAAAAGGGGTTAGAAAGAGAAAAAGCGAAGAGGAGATGTCACCTGATGGAGCACAGTAATCACATGATGAACAACTTAGGACATTAGCTCCACAATTTCCTATTTTAACTAAAGGGCAATATGGGCTGCCTAGGACCTTGGGGGCCTAATCACACATCTTTCTAACATTCTTGAGGGGGCAGGGAAGTGGAGTAAAGTGGTCAAAGAAGAAACAATGGGCAAAATTATAGCTGTGGGGGACATCAAAGCACTTCTAGCAAGAATTGTTGGAGGAGCAAACATGATGGATATCCTCCAATCATCTGACTTTGACAAAGCTGTGGACTTACACTACATGGATGGGACTATTTTTTTTTATAAAACACTAAGACGGGACCAACTGGGAGACACAGAGAATCCAGTTGCATATGTTCAGAGACAATTAAAAAGATGGAAACAAGAGACGGAGAGGAATCCAGAAAGCAACACTGTTTAGAAATGCCATAATAGACATTATGCCACCACCTGTAAAAAACATGCTGGAGGATGTTGTGGGATTAAACACCAAACCACACAGAGTTCTGTGACTATGTAACTAATGCTGTAGAGCAGCATAGGAAAAATGAACTGACAAAGCAAGAAAAAGGAATACAAAGGATGTTGGCTCAATTACAACTTGAGGCTCTGACAAAGGAAAACAAGAAAAATACTAAAGCTACAATCAAAAAGAGGAGTCATAGCAAATGACAATAATGGGTCCTGTAAAGACACCTCCTGTTATTCAGTCAATATCCCCGGAATGGGACAAGGTGGACAAAGAAAAAAGAGATTGCCCACTTAATCCATGGTACCAGCCTCCTTGGGGTGAAGGGGGGAAAGGTGGCAGCAGCCCTTTCAGGGTCCAGGTAAGACCCAATAAACTCATATAGAGGTCTAAATCATGGATATAGGGAAGTCTGAGAATCCTTTAGGGGAAAATCAACTACCCATTTTAACAACAAAGGCTGATCAAGAACCTATGTTAAAAATAAAATTGGGGAAAAAACACGCCTATGTTGTTGACACAGGGGCATTGTACACAGGTAAATTCAAATTATGCAATATATCTCCCTATGTCCGGGAAAATTGGTAAAGACAACATAATTTTTGGGACAAATACAATTAATTCCAATGACTGCTCCAGTGTGTCCACAAACAACAAACACGAATGTGACCACTCCTATTCTCATATCAGATCACACTCCTGTTAACGAGAAAGAAATGAAAAGATGCATTATGTAAATTAGGGCTTCAGATTTTATGTTTTCCAGAAGGGATAAATGTGGACTTACAGGGAAAAACTCAAATGATAGTAATTGAACCAACTGTACATGTATATTGAACAGGAAAATTAAATAGCATTGTACAACAAATCCTAAATAAAGGAGAAAAATTTATTGACACACAACTTTCTAATGCACAGCTACCTAAGTCAAAATTTCATTGTACTATGATATATAATCCTGATAAAGACACTCCACTTGAAAAGGAATGGACAGAAAAATGGATTGATAAAACAAAGGTTCAATTCCACATGTCCCCCTGTATATTGGAAAAGACTGGAAAGCAAAGAATTTGGGATTTATAATGAAAAAAGTTATGCAGAGTCAGTGGGAAACAACCATAAATCCATTACTTTTTCAGTCCACTGACAAGAACTACGTAAAAATTTGCATGCTTAACCAAACTGCGAGGAATTCCTCAAAAAATAATTATAAATAATACCAAATGCTAATAGCATGTAAAGTAAAGAAAATATGATACAGAACTGGTGGAAACCCAAGTACCAAAGGAATTATAGTCACAGCATGATATAGAGGTGAGTTTGGTAAAATCAGCTAATCCAACAAGAATACAACTTAAGCCAAAAGCCCCTTACCATTAAAAGAACAATATCCTTTCCAAACAGAGGTAATAAAGAGCAATTAAGCATATGCACGACTCCCACAAACAGTTAGACAAATAATGACATTCTTAGGACTGTCTAGGTGTAGTGCAGATTGGGTAGAGGAATATGCTAGATAAACAGCTTCTCTTAGAAACATTATGAAACAAGCAGGAGGGCAAAATTTGAATGCTCCTTTGAACTGGAACACAGAGGAAAAAGGTATATGCTGGTTGTGATCAGTAGATTCAGTAGATGGGTAAAAGCAACACCTTCAGCAAAGGAAGATGCAGGAACAGTAATTAAATTCTTGACAAGGGAAGTAATACCAAGATTTGGAATACCATCTGAAATTGGTTCTCATAATGGATCAGCATTCATTCACAAAACAAGGACATTCATCCTGTAAAACAAGTATTACAGCAGTTACGCATAAAACAGAGATTAGGAGTGTTTATCACCCCCCCAATCACAAAGCACTAGTGGAAAAAGTGAACGGTACCCTCAAGGCTAAGCTCAACAAAATATGCAAAAGCATGAAATTGGATTGGGTAGATGCCTTTCCACGTGGACTAATGAGTTACAGAATGCAAACTAACAAAAGCACTCATTTAACACCTCATGAAAGGCTTGCTGGTCGACCGATGCCTGTGCTATATAATAGAAGTTCTTACAAGGGGGCCTCCTTTGGAACAATTACAAATGGAATTAAGATCTCGTATGAAGAAACTAACTGTTATACATAAGGCTATTTATGTGCAGGAAAAAGGGAGAAACAAAGAACCTGTGGAGGAGACTGAGATAGCATGCCCTATTGTGCCAGGTGCTCTAGTGTATCTGAAGGTCTTCAGGAGGAAGTGGAGTGAACCAAGATGAGAGGGGCCCTACAAAGAAATATGAGCAACTCCCACAGCAGTCCAAGTGGAAGGAAGTACAACCTGGTATCATCTGAACCATTGCACCAGAATCACTAACAAAACCAAAGAATAAAGTAATTCAAGTCTACAAACGGATAAAGAACACAGTGTGCAACACCAAAAAGAGAAAATAAAAGAAATTATCCAAGAATCCAATGGAATTAAGGAGTTGATAACCAGGTTGATACTGTTCAGCTACATCTGGCAAAGTCACATGACTGTAATCAATCAAACTTATCTACAATTGACTTCTCACCCCTTAGTGAGGCTGAATGATAATTCTCCAATGACACCAAAGGAATGGAAGCTAAATGAAAACCAAAAAATAACAAAACAAGGAGACATTGCAGAAAACAACAGCAGAGAAAACAAAAAGGACTTGGGAAAGGAAACAACACAGAATAATGAAGAATACAAATGGGCAGCTTTCACAGCTACTGAAGTTGGTCTGGACAATTGTTTATTATGCTCTAAATCACCCGTAAACAAGGTACCAATAGTTCCAAGTCCACATGATTATTATAAGTGTGCTCTTTTTAATAGAAATGTTTGTGGATAAGAGGAGGAGATGAGACCATACTGTCCTGCTGAATGTTTAGGTCTTTTAGGAAATTCTGAACTTAAAATCAATTTTACTGAGGACATTTTGGTAGCTTGTGTCAATATTGGGATTTTAACAGAAGATAGGATGGTATAGTATGAAATATAATCGAAAATATGGGTGCTATAATAAGCCTTATGGAGTTTATACATGTAGGAGAATTTAAGGGAAAATAATCTGCCTGCCTCGACCATTGACTTGCCTTGTCTCGTCTGTCTGTTTGCCAGTTAGCACACAGCACTTAAAACTTCAGAAACCTGTGTTACATCCTTGCTAAGGCTGCGTTTACACTTTTTTTTTGTCTTTATGTCCTTCCGCGCAGTGGGGCGCATAGGGCAACAAGCTTTTTCCACTGATCTCGATCTGCAGCCTTGGCCTCCGCTGCATCCCAGTTGACATTAACAGCTCGCAGATCTTCCATAAACGTCCGTCGCCATGTGTTTCTCGGTCGTCCGATAGTTCGAGAATATTCCGGAGGGCGAAGACTTGTACACTGCACGACCGGCCGCTTCGAAAACCAGCCTGTTCCTCCCGCAGGGCCTGGTCCGCAGCGCGTTGCAGGCGTTCTGCGTTTACACTGCAAGTCCTAAAGCTCAGATCCAATCTTAAGTCCATATCTGATTTGTTTGGCCTGCCTGTTTACACATATGCCTCATATCCGATTCACATGTTTACATCTGCTGGACAAAAAGATTTCAGTCATTTACTAATATGAGTGCCATGATTGACCCTCGAGTTGTGGATGGACTTTTGCTAATTAGTCTGTTCAAAAGTCTACAAAATTAATGAATAATTACTGTTGGGTGTATTCAAGTAATTAATTAATTAAAGCAAAAGCGTTTTTTTAAAATGCTGCCATCATAATGACAGCTTTAATGTTTTTCACATTGGTGACACGACAACTCCATATATCGTTAGTGCCTCTCAATATTTGGCTTTAATGCTCTTTATTTTGCACTAGCACTGCAGCCAGTTTTGGTACATGTGCAAAATAATGATGTTCAACGCAATCCATCATGGAACAGGAATTGGATATTTGTGTTTAGACGCAGGTCGAATGTCTGCGTATTGGATATGTATCCGATTTAAATCCACGTTTGAAACTGGCCCAGATCGGATACGAAAAAAACGGATCAGAACAAATTCCCATCTGTGTCAGATATAAGTAAAATATTGAATGTTTTTGTGCCAGTGTAAATGCAGCCTAAAAGACATCAGTTGAGTCAGTGTTGGGAGTTAACATCATTGGATGTCTTTCCACAAAAGACATACACTGAAGGTGAACACTCACATCCATTAAGGTCCTTTCCTTGTGATCTCCAAGAAGGCATCAGGAATAAATTAGAATCAATAACATCTCCAGTGTTTAGAACTTAAAGAAAATGTTCTGGATACTTTGATACATTTATCCTGGTACATACGTTTAGCTAATGCCTGCTCTTGTGTATAGCCTACTGCCACCCAACCCGCACAGGGATCTGGAGTAAGCATTTTGGGCTTACACTAATTAACTAAACAATCAGAAATTCTGTGTCAACAATATACAGAACGAAAGAGAAAGTATGCAAACCCCTTGAAATTACCTGGTTTTCTGCGCTAATTTGCCATAAAATATAATCTGATCCTCATCTAAGTCACAACAGAATAAAGACATAGACAACACAATGTGTTTAACTGTGTTATGAGTTGTGTTATTAGACATATACACTTGCTGTAGAGTATAAAAATAATCATTATACCACCTTGTGATTACAAATTTGATTAATGATAAAATTATTACTTTACAGATCTGCAAGTGATACATTCTCTGCTAGGACTGAAGTAGTTTGTTACGTTAAATGTCAATAACTCTTGTTTAGATTCTTTCATGTGTAGCCTGTCATGCAATAAGAAATGACTATCATGTTTTACTGTACATGTTGTTAAATAATGAAGATGGAACACAACATAGCAGCACTCCGGCTCCATGTTGATAACAGTGAATTTATTGGTTCTCTTGTGACTAGTTGTCATGTACGCTTTATCACAGACAAAAATTCAATGTCGTTCACTACTATTCACTACGTGCCATATGTATCTCTTTGTATTAACCATTGGAGTCAATTGTATTTCTTGAATGATGGATGCTTTTGGAGCTTAAAAACATTAGAAACTGATCAATTTTGTTACAAAAAATTTGTAGCCAAAGGGCGTAGACTTGGGTGACGGATGCCACCGCCGAGACACTAACTGGAGAGGCGGACACCGCCGCCGAGATACAGACTGGAGATGCGGACGCTGCCGCCTTGACACAGGCCGCGGACACCACTGCCGGGACACAGACTGGAGGAGCGGATGTCGCTGCCAGGACACAGACTGGAGGAGCGGACGCCGCTGCCGGGACACAGACTGGAGGAGCGGACGCCGCTGCCGGGACACAGACTGGAGGAGTGGACGCCGCCGCTGGGACACAGACTTGAGTAGCTACTACCGGAATGCCGACCCGCTACCTGGACAGGAACTTGATAGATTGGAGAAGCCGCCAGGCTCGCCTTTAAATCAGCCAGTCCCACCGTCACAGCTTTCAGGATGGCCCACGGGTCTGAAGAACTCTCCATCTGCTCAGGCTCCTCTTTAGCTGGAGAGCGACAGACAGCTACCTCCTCCACAGTTGTAACCGGCTCGAACCCCCGAGTAGGCCTCTCCGGCTCTGGCTCCGGGGTACTCCCTTTCCCGGATCCACACAGTTCTGGACTCACATCTCCAGTTGGCCCTAACTCCTCATCCACCTCCTCCAACTGGAGGTCGGACGAAGCCAATTGCAAAGCCAGATTAATGTACCTCTTAATAGTCCAAGCTTGATCTGGTACAGGCATGGAATAATAATATAGGGGATCTAATCCATGCCGGAAAATAGTAATTAGAAAATAGTCTCCCCCAGGAAGATCGTAGACTTCGTCAAGAAATCTCTCTACATAGGCCTCCATGGAGGTTCCATTTTGGCACATCCGTAAAAATGAATAAGTGACGACATTTGTATTTCACTGCTGTTTTTGCACAAGACAAACCAGGATGAAACGATAATACAAAACCGGGGCAGAAGTATCCAAAACATAATCCAGAGAGCGTTATCCTAAGAGCGAGAGCGTAAATCCAAAACCAGGTAATCACGAATGAATGCAAGACAAGAATAGCGAACAACCTGTGGAAGAAATTTAGTAATCTTAGCTGTGTCTTAGCTGTGTGCAAGTTAACCACGTTATGTACCTATCACCCTATGTTTAATGTTAAGATATTTAGTAGTGTACGCATCACCTGGTTTTTGACTTTTTAAGATCTTCTGAATTATAAAATGAGCTACATGGGCTCTGACCTTCTGATTTATAATGCCATTGGGGGAGAGCAGGGCTCTTACGCAAATAGATATGTTATCCTGTATCACCTGTTTGACTCGCCATAACTTTCCTAGACGTCACCATATATGTTAAGGATTAGAACAAACACACATGTGCATAGATTATTATGTGAATCACGACAGGAGGTAGAGGGTGATTAGATTAGGCAACCTTGGGGAAGGGGGATAAAAGACCGAGAGCTGCTGCCTTATTTTGTCACACTCATCAGCAATGTATGTTCTGTATGACTGTCTGACCATTTGTGCACAAATTAAAGCTTCAAAGAGCTTCAAAGCTTCAAAGAGCAAAGAGCTTAGATTAGGCAACCTTGGGGAAGGGGGATAAAAGACCGAGAGCTGCTGCCTTATTTTGTCACACTCATCAGCAATGTATGTTCTGTATGACTGTCTGACCATTTGTGCACAAATTAAAGCTTCAAAGACAAAAGAATCAGAGTTTGTCTCTTACTTGGTGAAAAACCTCTTTAAGGTTTTATTTTTGCCACAACAAACCAAAGAACTCCTAATACTAACAAACAATAACCCACACCCAACAAACCAAAACCCAGAACTTAAATACACACAGAAATCATAGAACACAGGTGATGACGATTAACAGGAAGTGACATAAAACACATGAGACGTAAACCAAATATCAAAATAAGAGTCTTTTGCGCTCCTCGCTCATTGCGGGAGCCCGGCTTCGTTACAGGCATGAGGGTGAGTAAATTATCAGAGAATTTTTTTTGTTGAAGATGCTTCATTAAATCAAGCTGCATTTTGAGACAGACTTTCATCTTAATCTAGAGCCTGCTCTTCATGTTCTTGTTCCAAACATCTTATATGTGACTAGACATGAAAGCCAAAGTAAACTGCTGACCAGTTTACTTGAGCACATATTTTTCACAATTAAAGAGTTATTAGAGTTAAACAATTAGAGTAAAATGCATGTATATTGCATCAATTTAGTCTGCATATCACAGAGATGCAAACTTGTCACCTTTCTGCAAAATGTGCCGTTTTGGACCCAAAATACCATAGAATACTTTAATATTTACTAGTATTTACTGTAGTAAATTACTAAATTGTAGTATACTTCATTATAGTAATTACTACACTTAGTTAATGTATACTTCAGTATTCTGTGATATTAACTAAAGTGAACTGATAAACTGAAGTAAATACTATACTATTATACAGTACTTTAATATTAACATAATTAGGTAACTATTAACTAATGAAATGTCTTGGTTACGTATGTAACCACCATTTCCTGATTAAGGGAATGAGATGTTGTGGGGTTTGCCTGCCAGTCTCCGCCTGGGAATAAAAGGGTACAGAGATTACATATGTAACAGAGGCGTTCTCTTTTCGTCACTCATGCAACATTGTGTCGATGTTGTAAAACTGGGGGTCTCTGTACTAAGCACCTTAACTGTTGGACCGTGAAATGGACTCTGTTGGCGCAGCTGCCGGCAAGCATAGCGTGCTTAAGCAAGTTGTCACAGAATGCATAACCTTCAACACACTGATAAGATGTGAAGCTAATTGTACTGAAGGGACAGCATTATAAAGCTTCTACAAGGTTATAGCAGCAAATCTGCTTGTCAAATGCATCACAATAGTAAACTTCTCAAGAGGAGAACACACTACTGATACCCAGCCTTCCTAAGGGGAGGTTATATGTGGTAACTTTAGGACTTCAGGGAAGTATCACATCAAATTATACCTACATGCGGAAGACAACCGTAGGGAGAACCACCCAGATTATAGGCCATGATGGATATAAACGTCTAGGGCAAAACACAGGTTTACTTAAGGGAAACCGTAGTGTAGAAGTTACTCATATGGGATTACCCAAGTTAATCACTACATATAGAAAATGATGATCTGTCAACAAGCTAACCAGCTGGGTAACCACGAATGGCAGGTCCAGTTGCTGAGCCCCTCCGCTGGGCTACAGGCAGATAATGTGCAAATATCCAGGGTTTAACAGAGGGGAACTCACATTGTAAAATGAGCATGCATTATTGCCTCTAGGGGGAAAGATGCTGTAGCAGGCTTAACACCCTGCTGGTTTTTTAAGATGCTTGTCCAGAGGACAGCAAAGTAGAAGAAACCGGAGCGATAGAATCTCACAGAAGCAAAGGGTGTAGCCCAGCCTGCTCTACAGATGTCTGCTAAAGGGGTGTCTTTCACAAGTGACCAAGACTATCACTCTAGTTGAGTGACTATGAAACTACTCTCGTAGTTGGCTATAAAAGAAGACAGCATACCCTTGGAGGGTTCACCCGCCCAGCACTTCTGAGGAATCTGACTGTCAGGTGCCTTACTAAGTATTTCATATCAAGTGTAACGTGATGTGCTGCAATAGCAGTGCAGCCTGATTAATAGTGTTTACCACCGCCAGTGGGTTGCAAAGGGTTGATTCCTGAGAGGCAAAGAGATCTACCTGTGCCACTCTGAACTGGTCCCATATAAGCTGAACCACTTCAACTATCCAAAGAGATTTTAGCCTCTGCCGACTGAGGTGGGACTGGCGATTTATATATGCCATTGTTGCTATGTTGTCTGTGTGGATCAACATATGCTTGCTCTGGACCACCAGCAGCAACCTCCACAGGGCAGGTAGGACTGCCAACAGCTCCAGGTAATTGATATGCCAATGCAGGCCAGAACCCAAGGAACCCAATACTGCATGCTCATTGCATACAGCACCTCAGCCCATGCTGAATGCATCTGTCGTAATGACGTAATGTGTCTCGAGACCTGCTGCATGGGAATCCCAGCTGACAGGAATCCCCGATCTAGCCATGGGTTGAAGGAGTGATGACACATCGGAGTGATAGCCATCCGATATGTGCCACGGCGTCATGTCTACCTCAGGATTTCTGTAACCAATGCTGAAGCGGTTTCATATGCATCAACCATATGCAATGGCACTACTGCCATTGAGGATGCCATAATAGCCCAGGAGCCTGAAAATATTTCAGCGGGACTGCTGTCTGGCATCTGAAAAAATCGAGGCAATTCAACATTGATTGGATGCCCTCCTCAGCAAGGTGTGCAGTCCAACTCCTGAAAACTATGTTATAAATGACTGATATAATAATTAGGACTTAAGAAAAGATTTAGGGTCTTGATTTGTTTGATTAAATTAGTGATGTCAATCTGGAGGAACAACTAGGTTTTATGGAAAATATCCTTGAAATTCATTTTGAGTTACCAAAACTAGGCAATATGCTGATGTCATTAATGCAAAGCAAGGACAACCATATTTTTAAATGTTCAAAATCTGGCCGTTTTGTAATGGAATGACCCTATAGTAAACACTATAATAGCATAATACAATATTTTTTTATGGGGGTAAATTTTAACAACACCAATTTGGAGCTGATGGTAATCTTTGCATTTAAAAAAGTTTTAAATGATTAGAATATATTGGTTGGGTGACTATTCTACATGTTATCCTCTGCAATGGCTGAATAGTCTGCAGACACAAACACAACAGAAAAGCATGTAGCATATTTCCTTAAGATGGGGGTACAATTAACAACTAGCTGAAACATTGTAAAACATTGTTCATCACACTTAGATTTTATCAGATGTAGCAGATTATAATGTTTGACAATCAGAGAGCAGCACAAATTACTGGGTCAAGTCCACTACACAACACAAGTTACGCTCGTTGGCACCACTCGTAGTTATTTTTTTTCTTTTATTTTTCAAGACAATATTACCTTGTCTGACAATATAAAACATCTATATGAACTCCGGCTGAGCTCAGTAGGACTGATTGGGCACATCTCTGACTAAACCTTGCAAAGATGCATGACATTGACAAAGTTTGCTCTCTTGACACCCCCATCTTCCAAGGTGGCCTCTTCAGCGACACTGTTGAGGGCTTTTTCTATCAGTTCTCAGCAGTTCAGAAGCAGACAGAAGCATATCCTCCCTAGGAGTGGCTCCACCTCTGTACCACGGCCTGGCCTCCCGTCTCCTTGTTGCCGAAGGGGATCAGACTTGGCTATGCAATTCAGTTTGCCAGGCACCCCCCAGGTTTAGAGGTATCCTCTCTACCACAGTAGCAGACATGTGACCCCCCTGTCCTGTGAGCAGAGGTTGCGTTGCTTCTGGCGAAGGAAGCAATAGAGCCTGTCCCTCCAGCTGAGATAAAGTCAGGGTTTTACAGCCTATACTTCATTGTGCCCAAAAAAGGAGGTGGCTGCGGCCAATCTTGGACCTGCGAGTCTTGAACCGCTCCATGCACAAGCTACCGATCAAGATATTGACACAGAAACGCAATGGGCATTCGCATCCTCAACTACCTCAATGACTGGTTCATTCCAGCCCACTCTCACAAGCAGTTGTGCAAACACAGGGACCTGGTGCTCTGACACCTCGGCCATCTGGGGCTTTGGGTCAATTAGAAAAAGAGCAAGCTCTTCCCAACACAGGACATCTCTTATCTTGGTATAAAGTTGGACTTTGTCGCTATGGTGGCGTGCCTCCTACGATTTCGCACAGTTAGTGCTGCCCTGCCTGAACCTGTTCAGAGCCAAGACAGCGGAAACTCCTCAGAGACTTCTGGAGCATCCACAGCCGTGGTTACCCTGCATGGCCTGATGCATATAAGACCACTGCAGCACTGTCTACATGACCAAGCTCTGAGATAGGCATGATGCCGCCATCTTGTTGTCAAACCTTCAGCCCTTTCTTTGGGCTCCTGGATGGGTCCTTGTTGCCTGTGGCACATAAATGTCCTCAGACAGCATGGCCCCGGTGGTGTACATCAATTGCCAAGGTGGTCTACACTCACGTTGCATGTTTTAACTCGCCTGCCATCAGAGTCAATGGCAACTCAGGTCGCTTCGCACCTACATTCCAGGCGAGCTCAATCATACATCTGATGTGCCCAGGACAGTGGGGACCCCATCCCAAGACCATCCAGCTGATTTGAAGTCAATTCAGTTATGTACAGGGGGACCTGTTTGCCTCATAGGAAGCACTGGGTTTGTAGAAACATGCCATAAAGCAATAAAGCACCTTTTGGTGTTTTGTCCCAGGCCGTTGTTTTTTTGCTTCCCCCTATGGGGCATGGAATCCTTAAATTCCACATCTGCATTCCCCCCTTCCCTCTTACTTCCCTCTCTCCCTCTGGTTTTCAAATCAATAGCGCTTACTAAACATATATATGTAACATACAGTGTGATGTCATTGAGTTGTCATTTCCATGTTGGTATCATTTTAAAGGTTATGGTGTGATTGGTAAAAAGATCTCATTTCTATTATTGTAGGATGTAGCATGTAGCAAGGACTTTAAACTTGTAAAATAATCTACACTCTTGTCGTGGTTGTGTCCTTTCAGGAGACCTAAACTTTGTAGTGTGATCTATCCCAGCGGGGTACCCCTTCAGGTTACAAGAACATACCAGACCAAATTGGCTGTAGATTTTATGACTCTTTGTCTTACCTGTGTTTATAAGGAGGCTAGGCAAAAGACTCAGGGAAGCCTTCTGTAACCAGAACTTCCCGCACCATGGCAGTGTGTCTATATTGCCAGGGAAGCATCTGTAACTAGAACTTCCCACACCATAGTCATGTGTCGTCATTGCCAGGTATGACTTGAACTCTGATATCTATGTTTTTATTTCCTATGTTGACTATTTTTATTATTGTAATTTGAATCATAATTTGTGATTATTATAATTGATTGATTTTAGTGTAACTTGCCTGGCAAAATAAATTGTTAACTTGATCATTCCAGTGTGTCAGACAAAATATTTTATATTGCATATGTGTTTAAGATATAGTTCAAACTGAAAACTTGTGTTCAAAGGGGGAATGCCTTATCTTTGTCACGGATTGGCCAGGTTCCTCCACCTCACTCACACAGCGATCACAGTCACCTGAGTACTAATCAGACACACCTGCAACCAATCACCAGTTCCACATAAAAGCGCACACCACACACCAGTCATTGTCCGGGCTCGTTTGCACGAAGTGGACTCATTGTGTTACTCTGTCGAGTTCACAAACTTACCTGTTGTTACTTACCTGCATTCTTGTTCTGTTTCAGTCTGACGTCTATTATCTGTTC
>JAZGTI010013547.1:0-14772 GCA_036877585.1 Botia kubotai
TTTTCACTTTGGAGCCTAGCCTTTGCAGGGGACTCACGGCGGAGGTGTGAGCCCTGTTGACTTGAAATGTTGCATGTAATGCAAGTGGTGATGTGAAGAGAAACTCTGATAGTTTGTTTGCATATGTTCATTTATTAATGCACAAATCCGTTTCACCATATAGAGCTGGTTGTGCAGCAGTGGTGGAGAGCGGACCTGAATCCCCTCGTGGGGGCTTGGACAGAACAGTCTCCCTCAATGACTGGCTGCCCCCACCTATGGGGTCTTTGCCAGAGGACCGGCTGACAAGGCTTTAGGACCACAACCAACCACAACAAGGTTTGTATTGACTTTTGTTCTCTTCATCAAAATAATTAATTTCAAAGTAATTTGAATGCATACGCTGTGGAAACATGACAAAACCAAGCACCCAGCCATTTTACTTAATTTTACTTGCAACACAAGTCGTGGTTTGTAACAGAAACAGTTTTAGTGTCTGATGGCAGAGAAACGTTTCTTAATGCATGAATGTGTTCCTTTGATACAGGACTGGGGTGCAGCAGTGGTGTATAATGGTCTCTGTGCCCTTGAGTGGGATCAGGCAGATTGGTGGCCATCCAATGTTGGGGACTCAGGAGCTGGCCTTTGCAGGGGACTCACGGCGGAGGTGTGTGCCGGCCACACCCCTGCCTACAGGGGTCTCCTGCATGGTTCCTGGCAATAGGGTCTCCGGCAGAGGACTGGCTGCCAAGGCAGCGGGACCCGTGGGGTACAAAGCAACGTTTTTGTGTTGATTTATGCTCTCGCTTCATAAAATGTCATTTTATGTCATTTCAGTGCTTAATTGGGCAAGCTGTTAAATATGGCTTTCACAATTGCACTCAATAAAGAACAACTGTTGACAAACCAGCACAGTGATCTGAGCTCTGTTTATCTTAATCTGTTTAACCGGCATTTAGCCTAACACTCAGCCCTGTTTACATTACAAGGTGTGGTGTTTTAACCTAAAGTCACAGAGTTTAATGGTGCCGGTAAGTTAATTACTGCCCAACTGCCTAACATGTTAATGGCTTTACAAAGAGGAACGTTTTACAGCATTATCTGAGGTTTGTAAGCTTTCCCACTTTCAAAATTTCCACCTTTTAAAACGTGTAAAGGTTTTGCCACTTAAGGCTTTGAGCTCCATGACAAATATCCCTGCTTATCAAAACCTTTTTTCCTCTGCCTTCAATAATAAAAACATCTCTTATGGCAAAAAATACCTTCACAGCTGCCATTTAGATGCTGTAATTCTGCTGTACTAAAAATAGTCCTTGATCAAAAAGCTTGTAGTTATTTATAAAGCCAGTAACACTGGCTATAAAGAATATTGTTATTGTTGTGTTGATTCAGCGCTCCGTCATCCTTCACATCTGTGCTGAGATTCATTGTGGGTTTCAAACTTCATCCAACAGTTGTTCCATTTTACTTTGACAACGTTACTGAGATTAGTAATATGGCAAAATGTTATTTATGAAACGATGTAGAAAACCCACTGGACCTGTCAACTCTACAGCAGTACAGTACTGTATATACAGTACAGATTAAAGAGTGCTTTGAAAACATTGCATTTACCTTCATGCTGTTTAACAGCTTACAGAGTGTTTTAGGGGGTCATTTAATGACGAATTGTCCCGTATAAACCCCTTTGAAGGGAGGGACTCCGTGCTCCCATACCAGCTGAAAATCTTTAACCCCGAAAAACAAACTACAGTTTTTATGTTCCATAATTATTTGCTCTATATGTTCAATTTCTAACAGCAATGTGTTGATTTCACACATGAAATGGCGACATGCGGTTTCTTTGGGGTTTTACTTTGGGGTTTTTTGGGTGGATGTGGTTGATAATGTTTTGGCGAGCGAGAGAGATGTACCAGTTTTAAGCACATATTAAAAATCAAGAAGAGCTCATAGGCACTAGGACCCTGCAGGTGGAGCAGAGATGTTTCAGTGATGTGCAGTACAGTCTCGTTCACGGCAGCGCGAGGGCAGCTGCTCCACAATCCTCAAATCTAAGGCTCAGATCAGACCGACTGATCCCGACTCCTGCGACTCTCGTCCCGGGCGACGCGACATCACTGATCCCCGCAGGCGCGTTCAGCCGACATGGCCTCGTCCGTGAGCGGCGCGGAGGAAGTGCGCGTGTCGGCGTTGACGCCCCTGAAGTTTGTGGGTCTGGTGTGCGTTTTCCTCGCGCTGTGTCTGGACGTCGGGGCCGTGCTGAGTCCGGCGTGGGTCACGGCGGATGAGCAGTACCAGCTGTCCCTGTGGGAGTCGTGCTGGAAATCCGCTGCCTCTGCGAGCTGGCGGTGCAGCAGCACGCTGGGAACCGGTGAGACCCGTTACTTCTGTAACTTCTGTGTTAAATTATTATTAATTATGATTTTATTTCAGATGCATATTTTAATATGTGCAAAACAAGCTGTGCAGTCGTTTAACTTCAGTGGGTTCAGCAACACGGGCCTGGAGGAGCTTGTATAAATTTAGAGAAAATTAAAGACGATCCTCTACCCACTGCATATCGTTGTTTAACTTGTGCTTAATCTTATTCTAACAAACAGTTTGTTTACAACCTACAACTCTTTCTTTAGATAACAGTAGTTTGAGCTATTGTTTGTGGAAAGATTTCTGAATTAAGGGTTTATTTAAAATAACAATCCATGACTAAATAAATCTCTTCACGGATGCTGTTGGTTTGATATTGATGTTTTTCTCATCCAATCCGGTTCAGTATTTTCTTCCCAGCTCGTCTTTCTGATGATGTTGGAATGTGGGATGGATTCAGTGGTCCAGCTGGAGTTTCATTCTGCTTTTGTTGTTTACAAAATGAGCCTTTGTTAAAGTCCCCCCACCGGCCAAGAAGTGAGGTTAATTTTAAGAGGGGGCTCCCCACACCCCTAATGTGGACAGATTAGTTACCAAGGAAACAAGTGGGGCATGCTAGCCATGTTATTTTGCTTTGAAAAGGGATCTTGCTCCTGTGCGGTCCATTTCTTGGCTGTACTCTCGCACTTAATATGTTTGTTTAACTTTATATTGTACAGTTTGGCTCTGGACCTTTTTCTGTCATGTTGTAACAGTGCAGTGTGACTCCATATAAAGTCATGAAACGGCAGTCTGAGGGAACGGCTGTCTGCCTCAGCAGAGCATTATTGATTCAGTGCACTGTAAGCAGTCACTCCGTTCGCTCTCTGTTTTCTCTGTGTCATGCGCTGTGTGCTAAACTAAATCTCATTAGCTTTGCAATTACCAGCCAACATTAATGCCTTTCATAGACCACAATATTGGCTTGCCTGAACCCTTCATTAAGAACCATGATTTATGTTTATCATAAACACAACTCTCCAAAGTTAAAAACACAGATTTGTGTACACAGAGTTTGTGTGCATGCGAATAGGAAACTAAGCAGAAAACAGACGTTGGGAAAGAATAGATTTTTATCTCCTATCCTCATTTCCTTCTGCAGCCCTGTGGGGTTGATCAGATAAGCGTTGTTCTGCTGAAGACCCCTCAGATGTAGAAGACATCAAGGATGCATAAATTCATGCAAATCATTTTCTTATAAAGACCCTTTTGCTGACGGTCATCCAGTGAGATCAAGGGTCGGCTCATTTTGTTCAACGGAATAAAACATCAGCTTCAATCCACAGCTTTGTTTTCACAGGTCTCTCTCAGCACCCTGCAGTGATTCATCATTTATAATTATATTTATAATTATAATTTTGAGTCTTACACTGAATTGGGTTAAAAGGGCTTGTTTTTGTTTAAAACTGTAATATGGTGAAATGGAGATCTGAACCTTCACTGAAAATGATGTTTTGATGTGATAAGTGTTTGAATTTGTCTTTTCCAGCAGAGAGAATCACAGATTATTTTAAACCAGCAGCTGTTTGTCTTATTACATTGTAAGTCCTTTAGTAATTAAACAATTTATCAGAATATGATGATGATGATTTGTCAACAGTTTCTCACAGTGAAATAGTAAAACTCTGAAATAATAACCAGTCCTGTATTTGTTTCCATGAGCGCATCAATTCCAGATCAAATGATGATTTGTAAACATGATCCTACAGCAGATGCACGCGCCGGTCCGGCACTGTTGTCTGGTGTTCTGGTTTCTGGGATGTTCTTGTTGTGTAACAGTGCAGACACTTTATTTTAGCTGCTTGCCCCTGTTTAATAACTCGTGAATCACCCCTTTGAGTTGTGTAGATGTAAACAGGCATCCAGACACATGCCTGTTTACGGTTTAATTCACACATCTGTTCTTTTTGGACATTTGTACAATAAATGTCTTTGTTGCCCATATTGCCAATCTAGTAAAAACAATAATTTCCAACATTTTATTCAATCTAAGATTGCGTTTGACATTTAAACTCGTTTAATGTTTTTGATAGTGATGCCATAGAAAAATGTCCATAGATTTTTGGTTCCTCAAAGAACCACGCAGTCCCAAGGTCCTTAAAAGAACACTTTCTTTCTTACCTTTTTTTTAGCCTAAAGAACCTTTTTCCATTAGGTTCTGTGTTTATTAAGGTTCTGTGGAAGGTTCTTAATGGAACCCTACAGTCAAAAATAGCTCTTCTGTGTCATCGTGTTGCACCCTAACGAGTGTATTCATAATATTTTTCTCTGCGCTGATTTCACCTGATGAGATTCTCCAGTATTCCCAGTGTGCATGTGAGATTCCTCACATATACTGTCTTGTCATTCAATACGGGAGCAGCACACTGTTTCATCCCCCCGTCTGCATTCCATGGAGGATTCCGTTCTATTTCGAGTCTGTACTTTAACTGAGTCTCTCTGAGTGCCTGAATGAAAGGCAGACAGAGACAGGAGGAGATGAGGGGGGAAATAGGGGGCAAATTACAAGGTGCTCCATTTAGCCCACCAGAGATGTCCATAAGCTGACTGCAGTTTGTTGAGGTTCACTGTTGTCAGATTTGATCTGATCTTCATCTCAGACTCAACAGACAAACACACCCTGCTTGAAAACAACATACGAACAATGATTATTTTTCATGTTTTTATTGAATACACAATATACACATTCACAATGCAGGATGGAAGAAGTGCAAAGCTGCAGGCTAATGTCGTCTCCAAATACTAATGGAATCAGGAGGCAACAAACCTGGAGACAAATCAATGAGGCGAGATTGGCCAGTCACTCAATCCCATGAAACGATCTCTTCTCATGAGAAGCATTGTCTGAAGAAGAATTGATGACCGGCACGAAGATCAGAAGGTTTAAAATATCTCCAAAAGTTGTGAAGTTTATTATTTTGCGTTAAGACAAATGATGAATAAATGAAGAAAGCTCTGTTGTTTCTTTTCCTACCGGAAGAATGATCTAAAGTACTATTTGTACAGTTCTGATCCACAATTACAGGAAATGATTGGAGGAGGTCATTGCTGTCAGAGAAGGTCATTAATTATTGTTTGTGTGTTGTTTTCAAGCAGGGTGTGTTTGTCCATTGTTGAGTCTGGGATGCAGATCAAATCTGATGAGCCTGAAATTTGTTTGTTTAAGCAGGGTGTGTTTGTCCGCTGTCGTGACGTAGTTGAAGATCAGATCAAATTTGAGGAAAAACACAAGCAAACTATCCTGCAACTGTATAATGTATATTATGCGTTATAAACTGTATATGTACAATCTAAATAGTGACTATAATGAATTCAATGTAATAAACACAGACTCAATCAATCAAGTTGATGTGTTTATATAACAGACTGGCAGATCGCCACGCTGGCGTTGTTGTTGGGCGGCGCTTTTCTTATCCTCCTTTCCTTCCTGGTGGCTCTGGTGTCGGTCTGCATTCGCTCAAGGAGACGTTTCTACAGACCCGTCGCAGTTATGCTGTTTGCTGCAGGTGATGCGCACACACACACACACACACACACATCATTTGAGAGGATTTTTACACTTTTTGTCCTCTTGCGTTATCGAGAGACTTTGAGGATTCAGTTTTTCGTTCATGTTCTTAACCTACTTTCGTCTCTTTGATGATTAATTGCTCCGTTCACATCTGACGCTCCTCTGTGTTTCTCACAGTGGTTCTTCAGTCCTGCTGTCTGGTCCTGTATCCCATTAAATTCATCGAGACCGTAAGTTTGACAATATACCACGAGTTTAACTGGGGCTACGGTCTGGCCTGGGGGGCCACCATCTTCTCCTTCGGAGGAGCAATTCTCTACTGCCTGAACCCCAAGAACAATGAAGATTACTACTGAACCTGCTACATTACCCACAATGCACTTCAACGTCCTCTTCACTGTTACCAGAGCAGCTCGTGCACTGAACATTTGGTCTCTTTGAGGACCTGATCTTGACTTTCCAGACAAACACACACACAGAGAAAGTGCTGGCAAACGGTTAGAGATGTAGACAAAAGTATATTTTGATGCTTTTTCTATCCTTATATTCCTGTCATTAAAATCCCAGCGCTTTTCCAGTCTGTCATTATGATGCACTTGCTCTCCTCACATCGTTGTGACGCTCCTGAACTTCATCTGACTGTCACACGAGCATCTTTCTGCAGATGTCAGACTCTTACGTTCACATGAACTGCCATCTGTGATAGAACTGTAAACAAATCTGATGGAATCACACAGAGACGCAACAGACACATACTGGCAGTCTTATATCTCATTATTTTGCTCTGCTGTTGAGCTATGAACGTTTATGTTATAATGAAAACTATAAAAAAAAAAGATTGAGAACATGCAATTACAGCTGCAATCTGCAACGTTTGCTTTTCTATCGCCGTCTCTGTTTGAAACATTATTGCAGGTAACTTTATGTACTTCACATATATTAAAGTGAAGTGAATGTGAAATGAAGCCAAACCAAAATTTTCAGGGCAAGTTATAAACTTGTTATAAACTTACTGTTGTGAATTGGGGTAAGGAGATCTGTTCTGTATTTGCTCAATAACTGTTTTTTATTTTTAAACAGTAACGTTATGGATTGCAGCTTTAAATGAGAAACGATGTTATCAGTAAATGCACATTTCACTGTGGAAAGCATGACGGACGTTCCATTTGCATGTTCCAGCAGCCAGAAGTTATCAGAGATGGTCAGCACATGCAAACATCAAAGCATAACAGCTCACGAAACGGTCAATAACTGATGTTGACTACAGATCCTGTACACATCACATCATAAATCATCTGAGCATCTGTATCTCTCATCCTTAGTTTCTGCTGGGTTTGGTAGATCATTTGCCTTGTAGAAAACTGTAGGTCTTGTGGCGTAACCAAGTCTTGCATATAGACTAGTTTAACTGATAGCTCTTTAAAGATAGATCTTTACCTGTATGGATAGTTTTGCAAAATAGTACTAAAGGCAGAATAAGGTTGTTTTGTAGCATCGTAAATCTGTTGTGTGTTGGTGTGTATGAATGCACTTTTAATTCTGAGCGATTGTCCGAGTGATTTCTGTTGGAATTTTTCTGTTGTAAACACAGTTGTGAAACTCTGTAGAAATTTATATACTAACCAAATAAACAGTTATAAAAAAAAAGACCTGGACGATTTGTTTAAAGTCAAGAATCTTATCCCCCAAAATCACCTGTGTGGTTAGTGCGCTAATCTTCACACTAACAGTATCAACAGCCCACAGCATCACATAGAATTTAATTCTTTATTACGTACAGCAATTTTATGCATTTGCACAGAAAATCAACATCTTAAACACAGAATACAGTGTGGCATAATATGCATAAAAGTACCAGGTACAGGTTCATATGCAGGTCTTCTAGTGTTCCTCATTCGTTGAGAACTGCTCTCAGCGAGCACATACAGTGTAAAGTCTACATTACAATTATTCAGACCTCTGCTTATCTCAATACTTTGTGTTGGGAAAGAAGCCTGGTGCATGGGATTGTTTTTTTTTTTAAGGAACACACAGCAGTCATCTTCTGCTTGGAATGGTAACTTGGTAAACCACACCCCCTCCATATCTGGAAGCTCCGCCTCCTCCACAAACGCCGCCTTGTTAGTCCACTCTGATGCAAGCAGAACAATATTGTCTGCTTGTATCTATAAAGTTAAGACCGCATGTCCTCCTCTTTTGATGCATCTTCTTTCAGTAGAAAAATCCAAGTGCAGGAAACTCTTTTAAGGGCTGAGGGAGGGCGGGGTCTGATTGGCTAATCATGTCTAACTGGGAGGTGAAATCTTTCACTGGGGGCTGGGGGTAGGACTTGAGTTTTATGGTGAAACAGAAGATTAGCTTAAAGAATGAGGTACAAGACTCGTGGCGAGGGCTCGCGGTGAAGACGGCCGGCCGGCTCAGGTGTTGCGCGGCATCTCGCATTGCTCGCAGCGGTGCAGCGCCGGGTGGTTGAGGAAAGTGCAGCTTTCACAGTTCCACTGAGCGCCCTCGAAATCTTCGTCTCTCTGCGCGACCTGAGGCTTCACTACTTGAAGGAGACAAACATCATGAGATGCATTAAACATCACTTCATCATCGAAGTTCTCATCGCTGGTTGTTTATGACTGTTGTGGACAATATTTGAAGTTCTGGGAAATACCAGCATTCTGCCACACCCCCAACATCACTGACCGCATGGCAACAGAAGAGTGATGAAAACAGAACACAGGTGCAAGAGACACTATATCATAACAAGTGATTTAACACCCTCCACTAAACAAGTACAGTCAGAGGTCAGGAGGAGTGCGAGAGTAACATCTACATCTAAAAAAAGATATTTGCATCTAAAACCATTTTTCACAAGCTTATTGCAGTAAAGTGAACAGTATTAAATATATTTATATATTGACTTATATTTTACTTAGATTTAATACTTTTACTGTCTACATCAGCCACACATGTGATTTATCTGTCATGTTTTCCTTCACAGATGTCACAGAAGCACAAATCAAACGGACCTGACAGCTTTAATGATAAATCATTATTATAAACTTACTGTTGTGAATCAGAGTAAGGTAAGGTGACAATTTTAAACACTGATCTGTTATGTACTTGTTTAATAACTGATTTTTGTTCATTTTTAACCAAAGAAAGTTACGGATTGCAGCCTTTGTTTGTGATTGTGTAACATTATGATGGTGGCTTTCTAAACTCAGAATTTACCTCTTGGTGGAACTACAGGGCCGGGCTGAATATTAGCGTAAAAGTTGTTCATGGCTCTCACGTCAAACTTGCCTAAAGAAAACAACAACAAACAAATAAGTGTTACAGAGTGAATGTTGAGTTCATACTGTATGACAGTCGGATGACTGTGTGGTACTGTTACCTCTGGACTGTAACAGATCGATCTCCTTCAGGGTGCAGTCGATGTCAATCTGGAGCTGTCTGTTCTGAGACCGGATTTTAGTCATGTCCTCAGGCTAACAAACACACACAAAATACACAAACTGTCTTTAACATCAGAGCAGATTCAGAGCATTCGACCTCTTTCACACGTCATAATCACAGACTCATGAATCAACACTGACTTATGTTCCATTTATGTAAGAGAATCTGAGGAGAACAAGCGCTGGTTTCAGAAACATGAAAGCTGATTTCTGCGACTCTTACCTGAGGGATGAGACCGGAGCTGTTCACTCGTCTGAACCGTCTCTGCAGGGCGTCGTATTCCATCTCGTTCACTTGCGTCTTCAGCTGCTCCAGTTTCTGTCGCTCCATCATCAGTTCTTTCATGAGCCGCTCCATGCGTGCGCGCTGGTGCAGCAGAAGAGCTGTGGAGACACGCAGCGTTAGCCACAAACAGAACTATGAAATCTCAGATGAATTTATATATTTGCGCATAATACTTCAGATGATTCACAGTGAACCAAATGTAAATCATACTGGATTTGGCCATTTTAAATTCTGTTGCTGTAGTTGGTGGAGCATTTGGTGCTAGCAACGCAAATATCATTGGTTCGATTCTCAGGAAAAAACATCCAGAAATGTACAGCTTGAATGCAGTGTGGATAAAATCATCTGCCAGAGACATAGATGTCAAATATAATTTTATAATATAATGATCTCTAATACATTAGCCTCAGAGTCAGTCTTTTGGCTATTAGATAAAAAAAATCTGTGAAAATCTGAGTCAAACCAGCACAAGAACAAAGGGGAATACACAGCTTAAGTATACCTCATTTAGTGTCAACAGCCTCAAACTAAACTTTGAAACAAAAACTTGGACCATTGCTAACTTGACAAATCCACTAGTACTTTCTTAGAAATGCTCATTTTTACAGCCTAATATAACACGACTCTGTTTTCAGACACACTGTTGAAAACCTGTGCACCCTCATTCCTGGTAACGCACAGAAACCAGAAAGCTCTCAACATTTTTGTGTGTATTGTGACTGAGATGGTCCACAAACATTTCTTGTAGCCTCACATAAACAGACTCATACCTTGAGTGTATGCGTAGTCATCAGAGCCTGAGCTGGATCGCCTGGGCATGCGGTTGGTCTGGCTGCAGATATTGCCCGGCAGTGCAGAGATGGGCAGGATTGGGGGTGGGGCACCGTGGCGCTCTCCCTGATCGACGATGTTGAGGAGAGATTCTGTCTCGACGGGTGGAGAGCCTGTCGAACGCTGCACCTGTCCAGGAGACAGTTTGATCTTGATGATGGCTGAGGTGGCCGACTGGGGTGAGGATGCAGGCCGGGGTCTCGTCACACCTTGGTGGATGTACATTCCTTGGTGAATGGAGGCCCCTGGGGGCCCAGTCATAGCGATAGCCCGAGACGGGGAGCTGGGGGACGGGCTGCTGGCCATGTAGAGCGATCCCTGCGGAGCGTGTACAGGAGAGCTACTGCGGGATCGCTGTCCCTCCAGTGTGATCTCGATCTGGTTCTTCATGGGGACTTTGGAGGGCATGAAGGTCCTGTGGGACACAGGCGTGGGCTGCTGGTAGGACAGGCCGGGGAGGGTGGGGGAACTAATGGGCAGAAACACATGTGGGGGCTGCTGGACCTGATGCTGGGGGGAGCTGTATGGGGACTGATATGTCGGGGTGGCATAAGGTGACTGCTGGTACGCTGACGTCCCTGATGTGGGCCATGGTGCTGGCTGAGGACTTTGAGAGGGTGAGGGACGCATGTACACAGCGTTCCCACTGTTACAATAAACACCGTGAGGGATCTGCAGCGCCTGGGGGATGGAGGGGATGTTTTGGGAGAGGGTGACTGTAATGGGACTCATATAACGTGGGACAGGGGTATACGTGGGTGACACGCCCTGAATGTTGGGCGGAGGGGTGGGGATATTTGAACGTCCTTGGTCGTTCACCATAAAGGGATTGAAACCCTGTGACGGCGCCATGGCAGCGGGGGCAGAGAGGGGCTCCGGGAAGCCACTGCGAGGATGTTCGATGTGGCTGTCGCTAGAACTGTGGACTAAAACCCGGCCACCAGGATTACTCAGAGGCCCGTCTGCAGCAGGATAACCCACGCTGATGCGCAGCATGTGGTTGCGACTCAAGCGCAGCTCCTCCGGGCTGTGGTATTCCTCATACAGGTATCTATTACTCTCCTGGGCCAGCAGGCGGCAGCACAGCTCCAGGTTATTGTTGTTCTGAGGAGGAAACGGAACACATGAGGTAAACGGGTTTGTGCACCTGACACTGCAACATAATACTAATGTGGTCTTTCGTAATGGCTTTTACTCAGAGTGACAAAGCAAAACATACGACTGATATAAAACTACTGACAGATCTCACAGTTTCAGAAAAAAACGATAAGTTTATAATAATGATTTATAATCTGGGTGCTGTAGATGGTGCATCGTTTGTAGCTTGTTCTTAAAGCAGTTGTTTATAATTTAACCTTTTCATCCATGTTAAGAAAATAAAGCAACTTACAGTTTCAGGTTCGGAGATGATAGAGGGGCAAAGTTACGGATTGCGAGTATTTAACTAAAACCGCTCGTTAGAAATGTTGGTTAATAACCTCTTAACTCCATTGTCTTCATGCAGAACTGCTGATTCATACCTGAAGAAGGCACTGAGACACGACTTTTTCAGGAATCTCCGGAAAGCGCTGCTTGAGGTCCTGCAGCAGGTGGAAGTCCAACTGAGGCCCTCCGTGCGCCATCCTGAGCCCGTGCAGAGAGTCAGCGAGTCCGCAGCCCGGAGCGCAGCAGCCGCTCTCCTCTCATCCCCTGACAGCGCACACGAATAACGACACATCAGAGACAATACATCACGTCTGAGCAGCCGCATGCGCTGCCGCAGACGACGGCCAGCAATATGCGTTTCTTTGCCCTGACAAAGAGAAATCATTCGGGTCGCGTATGCGCCAGACGGCACCGGACACGCGGCTGCCGCAGTGGGCGCGTATGGCGCACTCCGAGTGGAGAACCCAAAACTGCATTTGATCAGTACGACAACACACGTTACTGCTGAAAACGACGGGAACGCAAGACGAAAAGACTATTGCGTGAACGTCTGTCGGGTTTCGAGTGTGTTTTAGGGTCAAGAATCGCACGCGTTGTGTTTAGTCATCACACCACACCGAGACATGAAATTGCCATCAGCCGTACACAAACACACTGTTGAACTTAACATCAGACAGATATTAACACAGCCGGGTGACAAATTCCACCCCAAAAACATTGAAGTGACATACACGTGTCAGATCATCGCGTAAATGATGTATGCAGTCAGGCCCTCAGTACACAAAACTGCTGATCGCAGAACAGTGCACAGCTGTAAATTATAAAACACAATGATTTAGCATCATATTAACCACTCCGTTCACTTTTAAGACATCTAGCTTTATATACAAACAGCAAATCAACACATCCAGTTTACAAGACTGCACATGACAAGCTGACGTTTATTTTTCGACTGTCATCATCTGACACCGATCATTAGACCCGGTATCGAAACAAACGTACATTCACATAAACCATCTGCAGCCAGAATAAAACTCATATAAAGTCAAGCACCGAGAACTCAGCCGGTTACCGTCGTCTGCGTCTCCTAATCGCGGCGAAACCGCCGTCAAATCCGTTTAAGAGCCACAACTTAATGACAAAGACGGACTGTCGCAATGTACAGACTCAACGGAGTCGTTACAACACACACGTTTCCGCATTATTAACTTACTTCAGCGTTACATCATGTTTTCACGTGTGTCGTTATTGTACGGGCGTGTCTCCGGGACAATACAGATCAACCCCGCCGATGAACTGTTAGCTTTAGCCGGGCTGCTGGCGTCCGGTGTTTGGCCGCAGGGAGAAACGGAAGCGCAGCGGCCACTTACTCTCAGTTTCGGTATAAACAAACAACGTACCGTGTGCTGAAACCTCACGGCCATTGACATCCAAACACAGCTTTGCACGGGTGGCGGTTTAACGTGTTGTGCCGGACGGGTAAGAAGTGATTCCGGCCAATCCCTGCGGGTTTCTCCGGGGATCACGGCGCCCGTTCGGTTCAGTTCCCACAAAATCGCCTTCACACGAAACGCCTGTTTCTCTTCCTCTGTCGTTCCGGTTGTACGTTTCTTATCTTCAGTGTACATTCGTGCCCTCTGTTGGACCGGGGCTCGACGATGTTACACAAGTTAGGAGAAGAAATGCATTATATATCATTGACTATAGAATATTATAACAAGAAAAAAATCATACATAAGTAATTAGGAGTTCCGTGCATAAATTATAAATCAACGGCGACTCGTTAAAACTACGAAATGTTCAACAATCAACCAGTAATACATGTAAACTGTTATTTCTGCTAAGCTCAAAGTAATAAAGAGAGAAGTGAAAAGATGTTTTGTGATTGTGTGTTAATACTGAATTATGACTCATTCTCGTTCTCTTCACTTCTGGACACACGTACACAGAATAGAATGAAAACGTGTAGAATCATGTAAACGTGTATTGTAGTATTTGTGGTCGTTTGGGTGTCTGTGACATGAATAAGTACACACAGTACAATGTGTTATTAAAGATAGTTTGTGTAGCTGTATGTGTGTGTTTGATCAAAGCACGTGTGATTGTGTGTTCAGTTTACTGTGAGACATCTCGTAACTATAGCAACCGCTTCTCGTTTTGACAGAATTGGTCGCGAAACGCTTAATTTAAACACTCAGGTACGGGCGCTGTTTAACCCCTTTGTTACTCCCTTCCCTCCTAAGGGGACACCTCACTAAACACCTGCCCCTGATCTCATTCCGTCCCGCTTAAGCGTTACCATAGAAACAAAGTTGACAACAAGTTAGCAAGTTAGTCAGCGATGTGTGGAGCGCTGCTGTAGAAATGTATTTAGTAATGAAGTTTATGGAAGTGTAAGTAGCTGTTGATCACCTGATGCTACAGAAACATGCCGTAACTTATGTCTGAGATACAGGAGCGCAACCATGTCTCACAGGTTTGTGGGTTACAGATCTCATCGTTTCTTTTGTGATCGCAAGACAATACAAGCATTGAGATGATAACACATTGTCTCAGCTTTGCTATCATTTTTATATCGTTAATGTCTCAATATGTTTAATTGTATCATTCGTAAACGCACGCATTGTCTATTTAATATTTACATATGTATGTAATGATCAACGTACGGTTTTACTCTCACTTAATAAATGGTAAAGAATGGAGCTGGTTTGCATTATTACCCCAATGGTTGAAACGCAGCTCGTGTCCAACAGCACTTACCATAAACTCTGGTGTGAGGCTCATGAGGAGCTCAGCTGTCTGCTGGCTCAGGAACTTCCAGAGGAACCTCTTCATCCTGAGAGAGACAGGGTGGTGTTCTTTCAAAGGATTGCCACCCTCTACGTGCGTTA